>PVJN01011517.1:0-54789 GCA_004026805.1 Lasiurus borealis
TCTCTCTCTCTCTCTCTCTCTCTCAAATCAATAAACATATCCTCAGGTGATGATTATAAAAACACACACACAGATCTCTTATTCCTTGGATTCTCCATGAGAAACCCTGCTTTGTTTTTATTATTGGTCCTTTTATGAGAAATCCTATCTGATTTCTTTCATCAACTCAGAGCAAGTTGGACTTGGTATCTTCAGGGAGCAATTGTATGACTGTAGCAAGGCAACCTGTCACTGTTACCTCAATCATGGTGGAAAGGGAGTTCAACAGCTATAACAACAGGGAGGAGGTTGGCCATAATTTGTAGAGAATAAAAGGTGAAAGTGGGACTGAAAAGGGATCAAGAACCAAAAGTTGGTGCGGATGGAGAGTGACAGTATAGAAATGTCCCACATATTTATGTGTGGAAATAGTTAGAATTCAAATACAGGTGAAGACTTAGTTATTATCTAAATTATACCCAGTGCCTACCATAGATAAGGGATAATGTTTGTTAACGCTCATACAATCTTTTTTTTTTTTTTGGAAGAAACCTCCCCTTTTATCACTTTAATTTTCAAAGCCATTCTTTATTATTCCTTCAAAATTTCCTCTTTGTCTCTGTACAAATGATTATGGTTTGTTTGTCAGGCATCCTTGAAGCCTGATGCATTGTGGAACTAGCAGATAAGATATTTAACGTACTAATACTTGCTCAAGTGACTTGAACGTTTGTCCAAGGCCTAGCCAAGAAACGAACAAAAAATACACACAAAATAACCTAGAACAGAAAGAAAATTGGGATTGGGATAGGTGGAAGATTACAGAAATATGGACTTAAAAGTTACATTTACACTATGAATGTATCTTCATGGTGAAGAGCAACTAAGGTAATAGATTTGTAGTAGAGAAGCCAGGGTCTAAGACCGAGCAAGTCAGAATAGAAAAGATGTTCAAATACGAGAGAATGAAGTGAAAAGATTTGAAAGTTTTTTGAAATAATTTTAACTTATGTCTTTCCTCTTTGTTTTTCTAGTCCTTTAGAGTTATGCTCCAAAGCTTTCCTCTTCTAGGAAGAGGTACCTACTAAGACAACTCCTCTCTCAAGTAAATAACTAACTCATCTAATAATGTTTGCTCATATATGCCAGGCAGTATCAAACAAAAAAAATAATAGAGAAATGTAATAGAGAATAATGAGTTATATGTTGTCAATGCCCTCTGCCCATGTAGGAAATGGACAAAAACGGAGGAGTCTGCAGTGGATAGAGCCAAGGCCAATGCCTCGCTTTGGGAGGCCAGGCTGGAAATCACAGAACTCTCTAGGATTGAGTATCGTGATAATTCCCTGAGACTTGCGAAAACGAATGAGGAGTTAAAGAAACAGCAGTATAAAATGGAGAAAGACACAATGTCTATATTAAGCTACTTGAAGAAGCAGGACCAGGAGAAAGATAATATGGTAGGTGGGTAGAAATCCTCATTACATAGAAGCTTTGTGGCCTGCATTAACTAATTGATATGGGTCTGCCTTTATTAGTATTACTTACATTTTTTAAAATTTTTATCTGCCTCCATATATGAAAGGCTTCCATCTAGCTGTAGCAAATGCATAATTTTTCACAATCATGGATGTTCATTAAAACCAAAGAAATGATTTTGCCAAGAAGTAAAGCAGGTTCAATATATCCTGGTTAGCTAGCTCTCCTATAGTGTTTTACTCATTCTTCTATATCTTAGAAATGCATTATTTTCTTAAACTTTATTTAAGCTTTTATAGTCTTATTTCATGTTAACTATAGAAATATTAAAAATAAAATGCTTTGCTTTGGCTGGGCAGCTCAGTTGGTTAGAGAATCGTCCCAATATGCAAAGGTTATTATATATTCTATCCCCAGTCAGGGTACATACAGGAATTAACCAAAGAATAATGTATGCATAAATAAATGGACCAATGAATCAATGTTTCTCTTTCTCTCTCCCCTTGCTTCCTGTTTCTCTCTTTCTGTTTCACAAGTTTGTAAGATTAAAAAAGAAAATGTTTTAAAATTATATCTTGAACAAAATTTGGAAATTTTTCTTAAAAATGGGTTTTTGTATTTAATGCTTTGTTCAGTCAATCACAAAATATCATTTCACACCCGTCCTACATGATTTAGGACTATATTTTTTAAAATTTGTAAGTTTTCCTTAAACTAGTCTAAGATATTGTTTACAACAGTATTCCACTTCTGGATCCTCTTATTGCATAACCAAATCAAGGAATTTTTAGTTTTATTAATTCCATAATACAACCAACATCCTTGAATCAAAGGACTTGTATGCATGCATATAAGCATAACCAATGAACATAGACACTAGGGGGTTGGGGTATGCCTGGGAGGGAGGGGGGGCAATGGGGAGATATGTATAAAAGAATTTTAAAAATATATACAGAGCTGTAAGCTGAAAAAAAAAAAAACCCAACATCCTTGGAGAAATGACTAATTCCAAGACTGGGGCAGGGAAAGTAAAAGATGAGCCTGGAATATCTTATCGTGACAGAGAATAAGTAAAAAGTATTGATGTGGGATGGTGAACACAGAGCACAGGTGATGTGGAATTGGGCACCTGAACCTGTATAATTTTGTTAACCAGTGTTACCCCAATACATTCAATAAAAAGGAAGAAAAAATTAGTAAGAAAAAAAAGTAAAAATATTCGAGGACACAGGAACTAGTTGAAAGGGCTCCCACTGGCCAAATCTGGGAAAATCATAATAAATAATTACTAATAAATTAAAACTCATTGAAAAGAATAAGTCCATAAGCACATACTATTAATAAATAAATAAATACATTATAAGGGAGAAGGGAAAGCTTTTCCTTATAGTAGAATGTAGTAAATTATAACATTTCAAAGGAGTGAGGATGGAGTAGGGACAATACCATTTGGCATCACAGTAATAATTGATTTGGTCAGAAATTATCAGTGGATGCTAAAACTAGTGGGTTATAATTTGATGTGCAGAAGGATATTTGCATACTCTCAAAATACCTTCCCACAAATTACTTAATAATTACAAAAGAAAAAAATACTTTTTTTTTTTTGGTAAGCCTTGTCAAAACAAGGCCACCAAAAATTTTGGTTGCCTCCCCCAAAAAAACATTGAGAGAGAGATACTAACTTTTAAATGGGAAAACCTGGCAGATACAATCTTAATTGATTAAAGTTGACATCAATCACCTCATGATGTGATGCACTAGAAAGGATACACCATTGCTTTGCAGTGTATGCATAACATGAATTTACTCATGAAGAAATACCAGACAACCCTAACTCTGGCCAGTAACTTCAAAAATGTTGAATCATAAAAGACAAAGACTGAGAAACTTTTCCAGAGTAAAGGAGGCTAGGATATATAACAACTAAATATAATACATAGTCAAAACTTACATCCTGGACTGGAAAAAGAAAAGTTGCAATGAAGGACATTAATGGGACAAGTGATGATAAAATATGAATATATGTTATAGATTATATCAATGTTAAATTTCCCAGTTTTGATAATTATACTATGCTTCTTAAAAAGTGCATTTTTAAATTAGGAAATACATAATTATTTAGGAGTAAAGGAACATTATGTTTTTAACATATTCTCACATGGTCCAGAAAAAAACATCATCACCTATATATCTATACCTATATATTTAGATAGATCTCTCTATATATTTAGTTAGTTCTATCTATACAGAGGGCAAGTAAATGTGGCGAAATTGGATGAAGAATGTATGAGAACTCTTTGTACTCTTCTTGAAACTTTTCTCCTAAAAAGTTACCCATATATATTATGCTAAGTGAAATAAGTCAGACAGAGAAAAATAAATTCCATATGATTTCACTTATATATGGACTCTAAAGAGTAAAATAACTGAACAAATAGAAACAGACTCATAAATACAGAGAACAGACTGGTGGTTGCCAGAGGCGAGGGGATTTGGGGGATTGGGTGAAAAAGGTGAAGGGATTAAGAAGTACAAATTGGGCCCTAACCAATTTGGCTCAGTGGATAGAGTGTTGGCTTGTGGACTGAAGGGTCCCAGGTTTGATTCCGGTCAAAGTCATGTACCTTGATTGTGGGCACATCCCCAATAGGGAGTATGCAGGAGGCAGCTCATCAGTGTTTCTCTCTCATCAATGTTTCTAACTCTTTATCCCTCTCCCTTCCTCTCTGTAAAAAATCAATAAAATATATTTTTAAAAAAAGAAGAGGTACACATGCCACAACCTGCAAGGCTAGGGTTCAGGACCTGAAGGAGAGACCGACGCACAAATGAAAGTACTATACAAGAAATAGGAATTTAGAAGGCATGGGGGTGGGGGCAGGTGGAGACCTCTCTCTTGGGGAGGCACACTGAAACCTGGCCTTATCTTCTTATTCAGTTTTAGATACACATCTTGCCCTCAGTAAAGCACAGCAAACAGCAGACAGTTGTCTCTAAGGTAAATAAAGATCAGTAAGGTTCAGTAAACATTTACTTTGAGACTATTAGGTCAGGAGATTGCTTCGAGCCACCACTATCTCAACATGGAACAATCAGTGCTTAGCATCAGCCTGCTAACGCCTAAGGTCCATCCCCCTTCCCCATTCCTTGGTGCACTCTTATGACAGTATTGGGAAAGCAGTGGCTTCCTGCAGTCACAAGATAGTCCCAGGGATGTAAAGTACAGCATAGGGAATATAGTCAATGATATTGTAATCATATTATACAGTGCCAGGTTGGTGCGTGAAATATCGAGGGGACCACTTTGTAAGTATATGATTGTCTAATCACTAGGGTATACATCTGAAATGAATACAAAATAAGATTGAATGTCAAATGTAATTGAAAAAATTTTAAAAAGTTACCCAGAATAGAGAAATGCATATCAAAACAATGAGATACCTATAGCTACTATCAGAAAGTAACAAATGTTGGAGAGAAAGCAAAAAAATTAGAACCCTTATGCACCGTTGGTAGAAATGTAAATTGGAACAGTTACTATGGAAAATAGCATGGAGGTTCCTCAAAAAAAAATTAAAAATAGGATTGCCAGATGACCCAGCAACAAGAATTTAAAGCAGGATCTTGGAGAGATACTTGCATGCCCATGTTTGTTCAGACATTATTCATGTTGCCAAGAGGTGGAAGCAACACAAATGTTCATTGATAGGATAAAAAAAATGGGAAAAAATGGTATATACAGACATTTAATGGAATAATATTATACAACCTTAAAAAAGAAGGAAATTCAAACAACCTAAGTGCCTATCAGCAGGTGAGTAGGTTAAAAAATTGTGGTACAGCCAAAACCGGTTTGGCTCATGGATAGAGCTTCGGCCTGCAGACTGAAGGGTCCCAGGTTCGATTACGGCAAGGGCATGTACCTTGGTTTCGGGCACATCTCCAGTAGGGGGCGTGCAAGGGGCAGCTGATCGATGTCTCTCTCTCACCGATGTTTCTAACTTTCTATCCCTCTCCCTTCCTCTCTGTAAAAAAAAACAAAAAACAACAAAAAACAACTGTGGTACATCTTCACAATGAAATATTATGCTAATGTAAAAAAGAAGGAACTTTTACCATTTGAAACAGCATGGATAGACCTGGAGAGCATTATGCTAAGTGAAATGAGCCAGTTGGAGAAAGATAAATATCACATGATCTCACTCATTTGTGGAATATAATGAACAACATTAACTGATTATCTAAAATAGATCCAGAGACATACAAGCATCGAACAGACCATCCAACCTCAGAGGGAAGGTGGAGTGTGGGGGAGGGGGAGTGGAGGGGAAGAGGCCAACCAAAGGACTTATATGCATGCATAGAAACATAATCCATGGACAGTCAGTGACAGAGGGGGGCAAGGGCATGTGCTGGGGGCGGGGGAGACGACCAGGGAGAGATCAATGAGGGGGAAGGAGACATATGTAATACTTTAAACAATAAAGAATAAAAATACTTAAAAAAGGAAATCCTGTCACATGCTATGTATGGCATGGATGAACCTCAAGGACATTATGCTCAGTGAAATAAGCCAGTCACGAAAGAATAAATATTGTGTGATTCCATTCACATCAAATATCTAGAATAGTCAAAATCCAGAAATAGAAAGTAGAAAGTGGTTGCCAAGAGTTTGGGTAAAGGAGGAAAAGGAATTAGTATTTTATGAATATAGAGTTTTGGTTTTGTAAGATGAAAAAGTTACAGAGATCCATTGTACAACAATGTATTAAAGTGTACATTTAAAAATGGCTAACATTTCCTTTCTAAAATCAATAAAAACATTTAAAAAATAAATAAAAATGATTAACATGGTCAATTTAATGTTGTCTTTAAAAATTTTTTTATTAATATTTAGAGAAAGAGGAAAGAGAGAGAGAGAAACATCAATGATGAGAGGGAATCATTGATCCGCTGCCTCCTGCATGCCCCCTACTGGGGATTGAGCTCCCAACCCGGGCATGTGTCCTAATTGGGAATCAAACCATGACCTCCTGGTTCATAGATGGGTCACACAGGCGAGGCAATGTTGTCTCTCTCTCGCTCTCTTTTCTTTTAAATATACTTTATTGATTTTTCACAGAGAGGAAGGGAGAGAGATAGAAAGTCAGAAACATTGATGAGAGAGAGACATAGATCAGCCGCCTCCTGCACGCCCCACAGTGGGGATGTGCCCTCAAGCAAGGTACATGCCCCCGACTGGAATCCAACCTGGGACCCTTCAGTCTGCAAGCCGACGCTCTATCCACTGAGCCAAACAGGTCTCAGCTGTTGTCTCTTTTTTTTAACATGTACTTATGAGAGAGAGAGAGAGAGAGAGAGAGAGAGAGAGAGAGGTATCAATTTTTTGTTCCACTTATTTATGCATTCGTTGATTGATTCTTCTGTGTGCCCTGACTGGGTATCGAACCCACAATCTTGGCATACTGGGACAATGCTCTAACCAACTGAGCTATCCAGACAGGATTAATGTTTTTTTTGTGTTTTTTTTTTTTTTAACCACAATTTAAATTAAGAGTTACTCGGGTAATTCTTATGATAGCCAGGTTTTGGAAACTAGCAAAATAGCAGATTAAAGGTATGGTTTTAATATGTGAAAACAAGGCTATTTAATAAAGGAAGAACAGCAATTTCATCACCTTCCTAACTCTGTATTTTCATCTTCTACAGATTGAAAAACTAAAACAGCAACTGAATGAAACAAAGGAAAAAGCCCAAGAGGAGAAGAAAAATTTGGTAAGTATCAATGTAGATTAATTAATACACTTACTGGGTGGTCAGGTTTCTGGCAAGCTCATTTTTAAGACACAATGAGATTAAATGAATCGGTCATCTGAGCAGCTCAGTGACCTTACAGCTCATACGCCTGTTGTACAGGAGCTCAAAAAATAACATTAAAATCTGTTATTGTAGAAAACCACCTGGTGTTAGTGGTGCTTACTGATCCCGAGTTTTTCATTCTTCTTATGGCTTTTAAGTGGGCCAGAAGTTAAGAAATATGTATATATTTTTAAAAGCTTAAAATATATTATAAGCCCACAGTAATATTTTCAATTCAGATACAGGAATACAAGGTTTTTACTTAATTTCATTGCCTTATAAAGTTAAGTGTGTCCTTTCTTCCTTGCCCAAAATGTTGGTTCTTACAAATGATTAAGGCTTCAAATGGAACATGATTCTGCAGGATATCTGTTCTTTTTCCTAACTCATTTACCTGTTTTTCTTTGTTTATTTTTATATATAGGAACAAAAGTATACTGTGCAAATAAGTGAGCTGGAGGGACAGTTTTATCAGAAAGCCAAAGAAATTGGCTTGATTCAGACAGAGCTAAAAACAATAAAACAATTCCAAAAGCGAAAAATCCAAGTGGAGAAAGAATTAGATGATGTAAGTTTCTTTCTTTTAAAAAGGTTAGAATTAGCTACTATGTCTGACATTTATTCATGTGAGATGGTAAAGGGATTTTTTTTTTTTTTTACAATAAAAGTGTAAGACATCAATTTAGGGCTGGATGCAAAAGGTCTTGATGATTAGACTTTGCTTTTTCTGAGCATTAATTGCTTTGTAAATTTACCAAATCTCAGCCAGCACATTCTCCCACATTTATCAGCAAACCTTTAGAGTAACTTCAATAAGAAACAAACTACAGCTGAAACCTGTTTGGCTCAGTGGATAGAGCGTCGGTCTTCTAACTGGAGGGTCCCAGGTTCGATTCCCATCAAGGGCATGTACGAACCTTGGTTACAGGCACATCTCCAGTGGGGGGCGTGCAGGAGGCAGCTGATCGATGTCTCTCTCTCATCAATGTTTCTAACTCTCTATCTCTCTCCCTTCCTCTCTGTGAAAAATCAATAAAATATATTTGAAAAGAAAGAAAGAAACTACAGTTCTTTGAAAACAGTAAGGGCAAAATCCTAAGGGAAAATATGCTTAGGCAGATGAATGATAATTTTTGAAAGTTTTAGAAGGGTCTCTGGATAGGTATAGGTGGGATAAGGAAAACAGTACTTTTAGAAAATTCCTCTGACCTTTCTATGCTCTTTCTCTTACTTTCCTTCCCCTTAGCTCAGAATATAGTTTTTTCTTTAATTAAATCTTTATTATTCAGATTATTACATTTGTTTCTCTTTTTTCCCCTCCATAGCTCCCTCCACCTGGCTCCCACCCTTCCCTCTACCCTTACCTCCCTCCCGTTGACCTCATCCATAGGTGTATGATTTTTGTCCAGTTTCTCCCTGTACACTCCTCATCCCTTTCCCCCTGAGAATTATCAGTCCACTCCCTTTCTGTGCTCCTGATTCTATTACATTCACCAGTTTATTCTGTTGATCAAATTTTTAATTCCCTTAATTTTTAGATTCACTTGTTGATAGATATGTATTTGTTGTTCATACTTTTTTGTCTTTTACCTTTTTCTTCTTCCTCTTCTAAAAGAGTACCTTTCAGCATTTCATATAATACTGGTTTGGAGTTGATGAACTCCTTTAGCTTTTTCTTCTCTGTGAAGTTCTTTATCTGCCCTTCAATTCTGAATGATAGCTTTGCTGGATAGAGTATTCTTGGTTGTAGGTTCTAGCTATTCATCACATTGAATATTTCTTGCCACTCCTGTCTGGCCTGCATAGTTTCTGTTGAGAAATCACCTGACAGTCATATGGGTACTCCCTTGTAGGTAATGAACTGTTTTTCTCTTGCTTCTTTTAATATTCTCTTTGTCTTTTGCTCTTGGTATTTTAATTATGATGTGTCTTGGTGTGGTCCTCTTTGGATTCCTTTTATATGGGGTTCTGTGTGCTTCCTGGACTTGTAAGTCTATTTCTTTTACTAGATGTGGGAAGTTTCCAATCATTATTTCTTGAAATAGATTTTCAGTATCTTGCTCTTTCTCTTCTTCTGGCACCCCCACAATTCTGATGTTGGTACGCTTGAAGCTGTCCCAGAAGTTCCTTACATTATCTTCACATTTTTGGATTCTTTTTTCTTCTTGCTTTCCCAGTTGAGTGTTTTCTGCTTCTTTATATTTCAAATTTTTTTACTTGATTCTTGCCTTCCTCTATTCTGCTGTTAGGTCTCTGTATATGTTTTATTTCAGTCAGTGTATGTTTAATTTCTAGTTGGTCCTTTTTCATCTCTAGTTGGTCCTTTTCCATCTCTAGTTGGTCCTTTTTCATCTCCTCTTAGGTCTCGATAAATTTATCCATCTTTTCTAGGATATTCTTGAAAAACCTTATAACCGTGGTTTTGAACTCTATATCCAGTCATTTGTTTTCCTCCATTTCTTTTGTTTATGATCTCTTCCTTTGTCTTCGCATTTTCACTATGCTGGGAGAACTTCTCTGTTGGATTCAGCCTTATGACACCAGACTTGCAAAACTGCAAAAGTCTCTCTGTTGAGTTTGGGATGGGTGGAGTCTCAGGGCTTAATGATTGCCTTGCCTTCCAGTCAGCCCTGCCTTCCATGGCCCCTGAGTCTCATGTGACTGGGTAATCGCTGGAGCGATCCCTATGCGTATGTGTGCTCACTCTCACAGCGCCTCTAGACTACTGCCCCTCCGACTCCCCTGTGCTCCGGGACCAAATGAGTCTGGTTCCCCAAGGTTTTGCCCAAAACTGGGGGTTAGTGGAGTTAGAAACGGCACAGTTGGGAGGCTCTGTCTCCCGCCCACTTGTGAAAGCCAGCGGCACAATCAGCAGTTGGTCTTGTGCACGCAATGCTGTGCGTGCCACCAACTTCTGCCTTTTCGCGACTCCCCTAAATTTCCTTGCACTTCTCCCTTTTCACAGTTCAAACTACCCCCGTATGAGTTTCAGCTGGATCTGGGGTTTAGTGTCGTAGGATAAGGGGTTCAATGCCGTTGGGAGTCTCCGTTTCCCTCCCGCCAGAGAAAGCCAGCCAGGCACTCCGGCAGCCCCTCTCTCCACGCGTGTGTCTCCCTACCTCAGCTTTATGCAGCTCCTCTGGGTGTCTGTGAGCCCCTCTCTTTCCTTCTAGCTGTAGAACTTCCACTCAGCCAGCTTTCCTGTGGTTCTGGATGATGTCCATTCTGTCTTTTAGTTGTAGTTTTGAAATTGTTGTGCTTGGCAGCAGTGTAGGTGTTTACCTATGCTGCCATCTTGGATTCCATTTTTCAGAATATAGTTTTATTGTATTGATCATAACGCAACAAATGTCACAGATGAGTGCCAGGCACAAGTAGCTGAAGTCAGCTTTGTGACTTTGGCAAGCTACTTAACCTCTTCATACCTTGGTTTCCTCATCTGTAAAATGAGAAGAATAAGAATCTTATAGTGTTGTTTTAAGAATTGAATTCATATATGGAAAGTGTTTAAAATAGTGTATATGACACAGTGAGAATTATATTAACAGTGGTGTGTAGCTCTCTGAAAAAAATAAGATTATTAGTGGAAAAAAAGTAATAATTTTTTGTGCCCCCATACCATTTTGTATCTTTTTTACACCACTGAGCCTATCCTATTTTGATGTTATAGTTATCATTTGTTTTATCTCCCCTACTGGATTGATTGTAAATTCTTTAAAGTACAGACAGTGTTATCCTTTATATTCATCAAAAATACAAGATAAACAGTAACTTACTAACTCAAGAAATATTTGTTAAATGCTGAGTGAGTCTTTTCATTAAAAATTTAATTGGCAGGAACCCAGACAGTGTGGCTCAATGGTTGAACATCAACCTATAAACCAGGAGGTCATGGTTTGATTCCCTGTCAGGGCATATGCCCAGGTTGTGGGCTCTATCCCCGGGGTGGAGCATGCAGGAGGCAGCCAGTCAATGATTTTCTCATCATTAATGTTTTTATCTCTCTCTCCCTCTCCCTTCCCTCTCTCTCTTTTTATCTCTCAAAAATTAAAAAATAAAATAATTGGAGTGATATCAACTTTTAATTAAATGGGAGGAACCTTTTTACAATGTATACATATATCAAATCATCACTATGTACACTTGAAATACCTTACAATTTTATTTGTCCTTTAGGCCTCAATAAAGTTGAAAAATAAAATTTAGAAGGAATATTAAGTTCTGTTTTATATGAAAATGCTGCATATTGAATCAAATTAAGTTCCTTAATTTTCCAGGAACTCTCAAAATAGATATCCTATGTGGAGGTATACATTCTGAATCAAAGTGATTGAGGAACTGGTTCATAATCTAGTGGGCTGCAGTGTGAATTTTTAAAGAACAATGTTGCCACCTAGGGGACAAATAGATACCATATCTTTTCAAAGGGCTGTTGGGCAAGGAAGACTTAAAGTTCAAAGGCTTACGGGGAAAAATAAAGTTCTTATGAAAGAATTAAGGCAGGTAATACATAAATGAAGAAAATTAGTTATACTGGGTAATAAAATTAACTGTATAAATTTAAGAGGCTAATTATGTTTAGATTATAAAAAGGTAGTCAAAACATATATTTTAAAGAAAAACAATATTTCTATCCACCTGACTAGAAGAAGCATACATTAGTAGGTTGCAGTTATTTTTTTCATAAATTGTTTTGTCTTTGTTTTTCACAAAATGATGATACCCATTTCAGCAAATTTAGCTAATAAAAAAAGTTGTCCTCTCCTCACCATACATACAAACACCTAGGTATAGCCATTGAATATTTTTTAAAAATATATATTTTATTGATTTTTTACAGAGAGGAAGGGAGAGGAACCAAGGTACATGCCCTTAATCAGAATCAAACCTGGGACCTTTCGGTCCGGTCCACAGGCAGACACTCTATTCACTGAGCCAAATTGGTTTCGGCTGAATATTTTTATTAAAATGCTATGTAGAAACATTTATATATACATATATATATATTTTTTTTTACATATATATATATATGTGTGTGTGTGTGTGTGTGTGTGTGTGTGTGTGTGTTAAGGGAGTTTATTACTACCAAGCCAGCAATGCAAGAAATCTATTTTAAAAATATTTTTATAAAGATGAGGTCATGATGTACAAATTGTTTGTTAATATGAATTCCTATTGAGTAAATATATCATGATTTATTAATTGGTCCCTTGTTGGACATTTTTACTTTTTTCTAATTTTTAAAAAATATTTTTCTTATTGATTTTAGAGAAGGAGAGGGAGAGAGAGAGAGAAACATCAATGATGAGAGAGAATCATTGATAAACTGCCTCCTACTAGAGATTGGCCAGCAATCTGGTCATATGACCCTTATCTCCTGGTTCATAGGTCAGTGCTCAACTGCTGAGCCACACTGGCCAGGTGAAACCAAAGCTTTAAATTAGCTTACTTTCTTTACCATGTCCAGCTGGCATGGCTCAGTGGTTGAGTGTTGACCTATGAACCAGGAGGTCACGGTCAGGGCACATGCCTGGGTTATGGGTTCAATTCCCAGACTGGGGCGTGCAGGAGGAAGCCAATCAATGATTCTCTCTCATCATTGTTGTTTCTGTCTCTCTCTCTTCCTCTCTGAAATCAATAAAAATATATTTTAAAAAAGGAATTTTATGTCCTTTTCATTATATACTAAAGGCCCAATGCACAAATTAGAGCGCCAGTGGGGTCCCTTGACCTGGCCTGCAGGATCAGGCCGAAATTGGCTCTCTGACATCCCCTGAGTGATCCCAGATTGTGAGAGGGCACAGGCCAGGCCGAGGGACCCCACTGATGCACAACCGGGGCCTGGGAGGGACATGGGATTTTGGTCAGCTGAGGAGGGACCAGAGGAGGGCTCCAGCATGTGTTCAGCCTGTCTCGTTCAGTCCCATTCGGCTGAACTGCAGCAGCAAGCTAACCTGCTCAGAGCATCTTTCCCCTTATGGTCAGTGCGCATCATAGCAAGCAGTGGAGTGGTATTAGCATATCATTAGCATATTATGCTTTGATTGGTTGAATGGATGACTGGACACTTAGCATATTAGGTTTTTTAAACATTTTTTGTTTAATATATTTTATTGATTTGTATAAAAATATATTTTATTGATTTTTTACAGAGAGGAAGGGAGAGGGATAGAGAGTTAGAAACATCAATGAGATAGAAACATCTACCAACTGCCTCCTGTATACCCCCTATTGGGGATGTGCCCACAATCAAGTTACATGCTCTTGATCGGAATTGAACCTGGAATTTTTCTATCTGCAGGCCGAAGCTCTCTCCACTGAGCCAAATCAGTTAGGGCTAGGCTTTTATTATTTAAGGTAGTTTTGGAGAACAGAATGATTCATCTGTGGGAATTATAGAGAGATGTTTTTTTAAGATTAATACTAAAAAGAATTTTCTAAAAATAAGAACTATTAAAGGTCAGCTCTTTGACCCCTTGAGTTTTTAGCAAAGGCCAATTTAGAAGTACCCTGATTAAGTTAATAACAATGTATCTACCTATATAGTTTATACCAAAAATTTGGCTCTCAAAAAAATTTTCAATCGTACTATTGATATTTGGCTCTGTTGACTAATGAGTTTGTCGACCCCTGGCTTAGTGAATTAATGAGATTTGAATTAGTGATATTCTGTTTCTAAATGTTCTTCTCATAGGAGGAATTTTCATATTAATTGATTATATAGTCTGACTCCTCAGGTCTCTTCCAGTTCTAAAATATGATTCTGTGTATCACATGGTTAAAATGAAAGATATTTAGAAAATATGATTATGAGGATACCTTGTCTGAATATTTTGAGAACTATTATTCATGAAAGGTTTTTTAGGAACTCAATACTGATCCTGTAAATCTAGAGAAGATTGGGGGAAATGTAGTACTCACAGGCAAAGACTTGGAGTGTGTTCAGGATAAATAGGTAAACTGTAACAGAAAATGTTTCTTTATTGAGAATTTCCTAGGAATATGCCTCAGTCAACCCCAATTTCATTTCATATTGACAAGATTTTTTTTGTTGTTTTCTTTTTATTTTTGCTATTTTAATTTAGCTGAAGGAGAATTTAAGGAACTCAGAGCGGAAACATCAAGAGACTCTTAGAAAATTGGAAAACAGGTTTTTTAAAGAAAAGGTATGACATATTAAGGTTAATTTAAAATTCTTTCATTTACCAGAACAACATAAATGTATTTACATGTACTCAGAGATATCAACCCTCCATTTGTACCTTGTTAGTTGTTGTTGTTTTTTTAATTAAATTATAGTAGAATAAAAAATAGGGAAAACAAAGCCTATTTTAGATATCTCAATGTCTAGTCTTTTTTCCCTTTTCAATTAGAGATTCTTGAAACCCCAAGTGAGACTGTCATCTTACCAATGCTTTCAGACATATCCCCTTCAGTTTGGTGTTTCCCTGGTGGAACTAAAGCTACATGTACCTCATTATATAGGGGAGGTAGAATTGGAGAGGTCACTCTGGTACCCCTGATGTACATTTTAATTATTATTATTGTTTGGGTCCAATCATAGGATATAATCTCCATGAGAGCAGGGTACACTATTATTGCTCCATAGGAATTTGTTGAATGAATGAATAATGATTCTCAACACTCTCATAGATACTGACTCTCCACATTGTATTTAGCAGAAATTTCTCTCCGCTCTGCTTTGCCATACTAATGTGGATTTTTTTTTCCTATTTATCTGTCATGTTGTTTCTTTAATGAGGAGATGGGAACATACCCTAAGGTTCCTGTGTTCACACTATTCTTCTGACTCCTCTATCAATAGGTGGAGTTCACATCAGGTCATGTGGACAGGAGTATTTTGACATTATAAAATACTTAACTTTTTGATGTGTAAATTTGTTGTTAGAAATATAACTCTGTACTAAAACAGACTATTTTCTTTTTTAGCACCGACTAGAACAGGAAGCTGAAAAGAAGATAATAATGCTGGCAGAGAGAGCCCATCATGAAGCTGTTGTGTAAGAGACTGCTGCCATTTCTCCCTTTTTAATGGCCCCTCTTACCTTTTTCAGGTCTGTTTTGTTCTTATCATGTTGTCTTCCCACGTCTCTCCTGGTTTGCTTTCTTCGAATTTTCTGGCTTATTTTCCCTCACTGTTTCTATAAAGAGAACTTTGTGTTTTTACCCTTTTCCCGTCCACTCTTTCTGTAGCGTTATAGTGTGCAGGTAAGAAACTGGGTTTTGAAATTAGACTTGTTCTCAACACATATACCAACTGACTATAGGCAGATTCCTAAATTTTTTTAAATTAAATTTCTTTATCTAAAAAAATGGGGTAAATGGAGAGAAACCAAGATGGTGGCATAGATGAACACCTAAACTGTTGCCTCGCACAACAATTTCAAAACTACAACTAAAAGACAGAACAGACATCATCCAGAACCACAGGAATGCTGGCTGAGTGGAAATTCTACAACTAGGAGGAAAGAGAGGACTCACAGAGACTCAGAGGAGATGCAAAAAGCTGAGGTACGGAGATGCGCATGTGGAGAGAGAGAGCAGTGGTATGCCTGGCCGGCTTCCTCTGGCGGGAGGGAGATGGAAACTCCCGACAGCACTGAACCCCTTTATCCTGTATTGAACCCCAGATCTGGGCTGGACTCATACGGGGGGAGTCTGGAAAGGGAGGAGTGCAAGGAAATTTAGGGTGGCTGCGAAAGGGCAGAAGTCTGGGGCATGCACACCACTGTGCACAGAAAACAGACTGCTGATTGTGCCGCTGGCTTTCTCTAGTGGGCAGGAGACAGAGCCTCCCAAATGCGCCACTTCTAACAGCACTGAATCCCAGTTTCAGGTGAGACCCTGGGGACCCAGACTCATACGGGTCTTGGAGTGCAAGGGAACCAGAAAGATAAAGGTCTAGAGGCACACTCTCATGTGCACACAGAAAGGGCTGCAACAATTACCGAGAGACACTTGAGACCCAGGGGCTGCATAAGGCGGGGCTGACTGGAAGCCAAGGTGGTTCTCTAAACTCTGAGACTCCACCCCATCCAAGCTGAACAGAGAGGCTTTTGCAGTTTTGCAAGTCTTGCATCATAAGGCTGATTTCAGCACAGAAGTTCTCCTGGCATAGTGAAATGCAGAGACAAAGGAACAGATCACAAACGAAAGAAATGGAGGGGAAAAAAGACTGGATATAGAGTTCAAAATCATTGTTATAAGGTTTTTCAAGAATTTCCTAGAAAAGATGGGTAAATTTAGCAATACCCAAGAGGAGATGAAAAAAGACCAACTAGAAATGAAACATACACTGACTGAAATAAAAAATATTATATAGAGACCTAACAGCAGAATAGAGAAAGGCAAGAATCAAATAAAAAATTTGAAATACAAAGAATCAGAGAACACTCAACTGGAAAAGAAAAAAGAAAAATATGTGAAGATAGGATAAGGAGCCTCTGGGACAACTTCAAGCGTACCAACATCAGAATTGTGGGGGTGCCAGAAGAAGAGAGAGAGCAAGATACTGAAAACCTATTTGAAGAAATAATGACTGGAAACTTCCCACATCTGGTAAAAGAAATAGACTTACAAGTCCAGGAAGCACACAGAACCCCATATAAAAGGAATCCAAAGAGGACCACACTGAGACACATCATAATTAAAATACCAAGAGCAAAAGACAAAGAGAGAATATTAAAAGCAGCAAGAGAAAAACAGTTCATTACCTACAGGGGAGCACCCATACAATTGGCAGCTGATTTCTCAACAGAAACTATGCAGGCCAGACAGGAGTGGCAAGAAATATTCAAAGTGATGAATAGCAAGAACCTACAACCAAGATTACCCAGCAAAGCTATCATTCAGAATTGAAGGGCGGATAAAGAGCTTCACAGATAAGAAAAAGCTAAAGGAGTTCATCAACACCAAACCAGTATTATATGAAATGCTGAAAGGTACTCTTTAAGAAGAGGAAGAAGAAAAAGGTAAAGATAAAAATTATGAACAACAAATACATATCTATCAACAAGTGAATCTAAAAAATCAAGTGAATTAAAAATTCAATGAACAGAATAAACTGGCGAATATAATAGAATCAGGAGCACAGAAAGGGAGTGGACTGATAATTCTCAGGGAAAAAGGGGTGAGGGGGATACAGGGAGAGACTGGACAATAATCATACACCTATGGATGAGGTCAATGCTGGGGAAGGTAAGGGTAGAGGGAGGGGTGGGAGCCGGGTGGAGGGGAGCTATGGGGTGGGGAGAGATAATCTGAACAATAAAGATTAAATTTAAAAAATTAAAAAATGGGGTTAATGCCCTAGCTGATTTGGTCCAGTGGATAGAGTGTCGGCCTGTGAACTGAAGGATCCCCAATTAGATCCGGTCAAGGGCAGATGCCTGCTTTGCCGGCTCGGTTCCTAGTAGGGGCATGCAGGAGGCAGCCAATCAGTCATTTTCTTTCATCATGGATGTTTCTATCTTTCTCCCTTGCCCTTCTTCTCTGAAATAAATTTAAAAAAGACTTTTTTAAATGGAGTTAGTAATAACAATCTGGCAGGGTTGTCCTTATCATTAGTTTGGGGGATAAAGCAATAATTGTCCTAGTTTGGTAATATCTGAAACTTAAACCTCTATTTTGAAATCTTGTGTTTCTCTATTTCAGGCAATTGAATAATGCCGGAAGATCTGTTTTTAAAGAGAATGTTTATCTCCAGAAAGCTCTTGACTTCCACCTGAAGGAAGCTGATGCTCTACAAAAACAATCTAAGAAGTTGCTAGAGTCTAAAACTTCCCTTTTATATCAAAAGGTTCCAATTCTCTTTTAGACTTTGCTTCCTATCTTTTTAAAAAATATGTTCTTACTGATTTCAAATAGAGGAAAGTAGAGGGAGAGAGGAAGAGAAATATTAATAATGAGAATCATTGATCAGCTAGCTGCCTTCTGCATGCTCCCTACTGGGGATCTAGCCTGAAACCTGAGTATGTGCCTGACTGGGAATTGAACTATGACCTCCTGGATCATGAGTCAAGCTCAACCACTGAGTCACACTGGCAGGGCCTTCTTGTGTTTTATTTTTTAAAGCATTAAGTGTAATCCTATATAATAAAAAGGTAATATGCAAATTAACCCCCACACCCTCACAAGATGGCTGCCTACAACCAGGCTGGCAGAGGGGTTAGTGAGGGATGACCAAACGACCAAACAACTGAACAAGCAGGCTGTGTGGGGCAATCAGGCCAGCAGGGGGTTTAGTGAGGGAAGACCAACCACTGAATAAGCAGACTGTGTGAAGCAACCAGGTCAGTGAGGGGGGGAAATAAGGGGTGACCAGGCCAGCAGGGGGCACTTGAGGGTGATCAGACCAGCACAGAGGGCACTTAGAGGTGATTAGGCTGACAGGGGGCTGGGCAGTGAGGGGCAACTAGGCCAGTGGGGGTGGCAGTTAGGGGCAACCAGGCAGGCAAGCAGGTGGGTGATTAGGAGCCAGCAGTCCAGGATTGTGAAAGATGTCTGACTGCTGGTTTAGGCCTGATCCCCAACAGCAGTTGGACATCCCTCAAGGGGTTCTGGATTGGAGGGGATACAGCCTGGGCTGAGGGATCGCCCCCCCTCCGTGCACAAATTTCCATGCACTGGGCCTCTAGTAAAGATACGTAAGGACAAAGGGATCGTTTTTCTTCTGTCTGAATGCTGTACCTTTCTTATCTCAAAAGATTAATTACTGAATGACTAAGAACCATTAGACTTGGCATTATAAAGAATATATCAGAAACCTAAATCCAATTCCTATTATCTATTACTTGAGAATACTCATTTTGCTTTGCTTAGAGTTGGTCTCTGAATCACTTAGGAACAGGTTCAGCTGTAACAACCCTGACAACACTGGCATTTGCACTAATAAAAGTGAAAGATGCAAATTGACTATACCTCCATGATGTCCACTAGCCAATTAGGAGGGAATATGCAAATTAACCCAAACAAAGATGATGGTTAATTTGCATATGCAAGTGCCAAGCGGCTTGGGTCCCAGGGATGGGCACCAACCCCACAGCCTCCTGGGACTATCACCACCCTGGTAGGCGAGGGCGGTGGCACCAAGGCACGCCTGCAGGCTCCTGGAACTGTCACCAGCCCTGGGAGCTGAGGGTGGCAGCACAGCTTGACAGCAAACAGCAAGGCCTGCTTGGCCGTAGCTGCAAGCAGGCAAGCATGGCCGCAGGCAGCACTCAGCAGGGCCTGGTTGCTCATTGGCATGGTGTGAAGCAGGCAGGCCCTACAGAAAGCAGAGAACCATTGGGAGTGGGCCTAAGCCATCAGTAGGACATTCCCTAAGGGCTCCCGGGTTGGAGAGGGTGCAGGTCAAGCTGAGGACCACCCTTCCCCACCCCCACTCCCCACACAAATTTCATGCACTAGGCCTCTAGTCATCACATAAGGGTTTATTCTCTCACCTAAAGGAAGTCAGAGCTGGAAAGCCAACAGAGGCCAGGTTCCTTAACTCTGCTCTGCAGTATGTGGCTTACATCCTCAAAGTCACCTCATGGCCCCCAGCAGCTACTGAAGCTCTAATCATTACTAAAACAACAGGAAGGAAGAAGGACAAGAGGAAAAATATATGCCCCTCCTGGAAGTCCTACACACATTTCTACTTACACTTCATTGATCAAAACCTCCATCACTATGCTGAACTACAGGGGAGACAGAGAATTTTCCACTGAGCTTACTCAGGGGAAAAAAGAAAATGGATATTGAGATAGGTAATTAGCAAACTGCCAGAGTTTCCAGTATACAGTTGTTAAATTAATGTTTTTACTGTATAGTCATACTGATTTTGGAATTACCCTTTTGATAATATAAAATACTTAACCTTTTATACTTTTAGGGGAAGGAAAGTTTCTTAATTGGCAAAATCAGTGACTTTCACAAGTCTAGACAAGGACCCTAGGATGATTTTTACTCTATATATGCAGAATTCTAAAACATCCCATCTGAACTTGGCAGCATACTCAAATCTCACAAAGTAATGGAAATTGGAGAGGAACTTTTAAGTTCTGAAATTGACTAAAGAAAAAAGAAATCTCTCATCTCTCTCTGTTTTTTAGGAAATCGACGATCTGTTGGTTAAGGAAAAGATTATGCAACTTTCCCAGCAGAGATCACAAATCCAACGTCTTCAGAAGAAGGTGTTCAGTTTGGAGACTGCCCTGTGTTGTCTGACTAAAGAGTTTGAGACTGAAGTTCTAAAAGTGAAGCAACAGGCAATGGTAAATAACCAAGGTGATCAGATTGAAATTTATAAACTGCAGAACCTTCTTCAGATGAAGAACAGGGAAATGAATAGAGTGAAGAAATTGGCCAAGAACATACTAGATGAAAGAACAGAAGTGGAAAGGTTCTTTTTGGATGCTCTACACCACGTGAAGCAACAGATTACATTTAACAGGATGCGTTATAAGCAGGTGGCACAAGCTGCTTTCAATTTAAAAATGCGAGAGGCATATGCAGGAAGAACAGAATATCCCAAAATTCGAACATTTGATGGCAGAGAGCACAGCACCAATAGTGTGGATCATGATCTTATAGAGGCTAGTAAATGGTACTAATAATACTTTAATATTTTATCTTTTGTGCTGCTATTTTTTGTGTCCTTTAGAGAAATAAGAACCATGAAAAATTCAGTTTGGTAATATCTAAGTATTGAGTAGATTACATAGTGAGGTACTTGAGGATAGGAACCAACACATCTTTGTAACTCCTATGCTTGGCAATAGTTTGTGGGGCCAAATAAATATTCTTAGTGGTGCCCTCTTTTCTTCATAAGAGAAACTATTAAAGGGATTAGATTATTTTTTCCCGTAGAATATCATTGCAGTATCTTTTAACATGCTCCTTTATTTTGTTTTATATAAACTAGTTACAAAGGTTTAATTAGATTCAGTTTAAACATTTCTTATAAACATACTTTCATAAATATTTTATAACTAGAGGCCCAGTGCACAGATTCATGCACCAGTGGGTCCCTCAGCCTGGCCTGTGCCCTCTTGCAATCTGGCACCCCTTGAGGGATATTAAACTACTAGTTTTGCAGTCTGGTCTGTGGGGATTGAGCCAAAACTGGCAGTCTGATATCCCCCAAGGGATGTAACCGTGCTCTGCTGTCCTGCCGCCACTGCTCAGTAGTGCAGTGCCACAGAGGCCAGAGAGGCTCACGCCACTGCAGCTGCACTTGCCAGTGTTGCACCTGGTATCTGGCACCTGTCAGTTAGCTGAGCGGCACTCCTGCTGTGGGAGCACATTGACTACCAGGGAGCAGCTCCTCTGTTGAGCACCTTCCTTTGGTGGTCAGTGTGTGTCATAGCAGCCGGTCAAATGGTCGTTCGGTCATTGGGTCACATAGGCATATATATATATCCATTCACTATTCTGAGAAGAAATTCATATCTAACTAAACATATAATTTAAAAAATCAATATGACAGTTCATTGTAGCAACTCTTTCTTCTATAGAACTGTCTCATGGATTGGAGGACACCCGGTAGTGCCCCCATCATTGTATTAACCAAAAATCCCCACAAGTTTCTTTGATATGTACTGCTACTAGGATAAAGGTGGCAGAATGCTTGAGACAGTTATAGACTATATACTATGATTAACTGCTTCCTTAGCATTCCTATCTGTTGGAGCACTCTTCCTCCTATAAAGCACAGAATAAATTATGGTGTATTTTTAAAGATTATTGTTAAAATTGTATTTTATATTCCAATGAAATTAGATTCTTCAAAGGCCTTAAGTCAAGAAACCTAAAAGGACTCCAGATCTTTATGTACTTAACATCTTACTAAGAGTGCTTTCAAATGTATTTTCTACCTTAGATTATTTTTTAGTGGATTAATTTGTTTGCTCTTTTAAATTAGCAGCTGGAAAGGTTGGACATTGTTAATAGCTTCTGAAAGATAAGACTATTTTTCAAAAATGTCCATACAGTATATAATTTTTTAACTTCTTTCTATATTTAGAGGTCTGTAATAACACTCTTTTTGACCAACAGATGCACTACAATTCCCTCTAATTTATTTACCGCCAAGCAAGTTGAGTACCTCTCAAACATAAGGCAGTTTCTTTTAAAATTTTTTGTCTATGGCCTTAGCCAGTTTGGCTCAGTGGATAGAGCACTGACCTGTGAACTGAAAGGTCTCAGATTTGGTTTTGGTCAAGGGCACATGCCTGGGTTGTGGGCTTAGTCCAATGTGCAGGAGGCAGCCAATCAATGATTCCCTCTCATCATTGATGTTTCTCTCTCTCTCTCTCCTCCCTTCCTCTCTGAAATCAATAAAAATATATTTAAAAGTGATTTGTCTATATATATATTACATAATATATTAGTTTTCAGAGGTAGGTACATAAACTGATTCTACATATTATTTTGGAGGAAACTGGACTCTTCCTATTCTGCCTTTAATATGAAATTTCTGCTATTGAGCTACTTGTCACCTTAACCTCAGTTTCTATTAGTTGCTTCCTTAGCATTTCTATCTGTCAGAGCACTCTTCTCCCTATAAACTCTCAGCAGGGCAGGTAAAGGCAATAGGAAAGTAAAAGATAAGTAAATGATTTTTAAGAGGCAGATTGGAGAAGGACAATTGAAGTATATGATGATGATAAAGTAAAACCTGAACTTTTGAGAAATATTTTTTATTGATTTCAAAGAGAAGGGAGGGGGTGGGAGAAAAAGAGGGAGGAAAGAGGGAGGAAGGAAGGGAGGGAGGGAGGAAGGGAAGGAGAGAGAGAAACATCAATAATGAGAATCATTGATTGGCAGCCTCCTGTATGTTCCACCCTGAGGATAGAACCTGAAACCTGGATATTTTGCCCTGACCTAGAATTGAACTGTGGCCTCCTGGTTCATAGGTCAGCACTCAACCACTGAGCCATGCTGGTTGGGCAAAACCTAAACTTTTAAAGAAAACTTAACATGCTATGACTCAGTGGTTGAGCACCAACCTATGACCCAGGTCGGCTTATATGTAGAGTATTGATGTTGTATAATGTGAGAAATTTTTTGCATATAGAGCACTTAGTTTTATTTCTTTTTTAAAATATTTTTTATTGATTTCAGAGAGGAAAGGAAATATTTTCTTTTTTCATATTTACATATTTTATATTACAAAAAAAGAGATGCTTACTTTGACCATTTTTTTTCTCTTCATTTATTTTTCCTTTGATATTCTTCAGGACAGATATTCAAGGAAATGTGGATATTGGAGATTTGACTTGGGAGCAGAAGGAGAAAGTCTTACGATTGCTCTTTGCGAAAATGAATGGTTTTGGTCCAAGGTAAATCCCTATTTCTGTAGTAAAATACAAAGCTGTCATCAATCCTAACTTAGAATGGAAGGATTAGGAAAAGATCAGAAAATATATAAGGGTCATACTGCTTTGCTATGCACTTCTCAGAAATAAATAAGGGGGTAGAAAAGAGATTAATTTTAGATGTTTAAGATAATGCTTGCTAAGAAGGTATAATATTGTGCAGCTGAATGAGCAGTAATGTAGAGAAGCATAACAATTGTTAAGATTTTATTGGTCTACAAAGATAAGTAAATGATTTTTAAGCTGATTATTAAGAGAAAAAAAACTAAAAAGGAAAACAAAATCTACAGATATTTAAAATAATTCTTTTAAAATTGATTTTTTAAAAATTGATTTCAGAGAGAGGAAGGGAGAGGAAGACAGATATAAGAAAACATCAAAATGAGAATCATCGATCTGCTGCCTCCTGCACACCCCTTACTGGGGATCAAACCCACAACTTGGACATTTGCCTTGATGGGTAATTTAACCTCCATCTCCTGGTTCATGGGTTGAAGGTCAACTACTGAGCCACACCAGCCAGGCTAAAATAATTCTTCTTAATGAATTGTTTCACTCCCTCTACTGTGTTTTATCAATGACTATAACCTTGGTAATGAACTATAAAGTGGGTAAAATTAATTAACCACTTACTGATTGCCTGTTATGTGATTGGTAGTATGTTAGGTATTCTGGGAATTCAACAGAATTAAGAGACTTTACCTTTGATTTCAAAGAGATCAAACAAAACCAAAAATAACAAGGATAAAAGTAAATGGAACAAAGAAGTACAATTGGAGTTCAGACAATATGTCAATGGGTTAGAGTAGTCAGGGAAGAAGACTTGAGTCGGAAAGACAGGAAGTAAGACTCTGTGGGATACCTTGTAAGATAGAGGGATTGTAGAGAGAGGGAGAAGGGCACATCAGGCAAGGGGCAAAGTAGACAGCATAAGCAAAAACCCAAGGTAGGTAGAAATGGGTATCAGGTATTTAGGGAACAGTGAGGAAAAAGTGACTAGCTTGAAGAAGTGTGGTAATGCTAGAGAATAATTAGTAATTAGAAATAAGGATTAATATATAGATTAAATTATGATAAGCCTTTAAAAACCATGCAGAAAAGCCTGAACTTTTGCTAGTGTAGATTCTAGAGCAGTATAACCTATTTATCTTCTCCCATCTTAAAGGAATACAAAGAGCAATAAGCCATACCTCATACTTTCACTGGAAGGGCTCATAAGTTATTGTTCTCAGAGCTAACCAGTACCTAACAGTGACAATATGATGGCTTGGAGGACAGAAACAGAGGTGGGGAGCAGCAGAAGCTGCTGCACTAGGTATGGGGTAGTGAGGGGTTTAGGCAAAAGTGGGAGCAGTCAGAAAAAAGGAAGCTGAGAGACAGGAAGGAGCAACAGCTTAGTGATAAAAGGACAAAAGGAGTAAAGACAACAAAGTGTAAACGTAAGTTTTTAGATTAAGAAATAAAAGAATGGTGGCATTAAAGTCAAATGAAAATTCTGAAAGGCCAATGTGAGGGAAATATTTAAATTTTATTTGATCCACCCATCGAATCATTTAACAAATACATATTGAGTGCTGCTATTTATTGAGGATATCATGATGAGCAAATAAAGACATGCCTAATACCAGGGAGTTCATGGTTTATGTGAGAAGAAAGTCATTATTCAAATCATCACATAAATATATTTAAAAGTACAACTATGACATAGGCTCAAAGGAGTGGCATGAGAACCTTGATTAGGGGAATCTGACCTAATTGAGGTCAGGAATATTTCTGGTGAAGTAAAAGCTTGAGCTGACCTCTACTAGTAAAAGGTAAGTCGGAAGAAAAAAGGGAGAAAAACTTGTAGGCAGAAGAAACAGAAAGTAGTATTTTCATTGTCAAATTGGAGATGATGGCAATATTGAAATAAAAAATATGTAAGGCACGTGTAAATAGTGTTTGGAGTACAGATGATAGTTAGGGAGAGAGATTTGAGCATGTTTAATGAAAATTGGTAGTTGAGTTTAGGAAAGTGAATAAAAGTAGAAAAGTGAAGGGTTGAGGCTAGAACCTTGAGGAATAACCACAATTAATGAACAGGCGACAAAGAAGAATACAACCAAACCAGAGGAGTTTAAAGTATTGGCAAAATGGAAGATAAAGGACTTTGAAATGGCTTTGTGTCTCTAGTAGTCTTTTGAAGATGTGGAGGTACAATCTAGACTCTAGGTACTGAATGTCTGTCTCATTGTGAGTTGACTTCCCCCAGGGAATATAGCCTGAGTTTCAGGCTTCGAGTTCCATACTGTGTTGTTTTCAACACTAGAGAAACAGGAAGTTGAGTGAAATCTTTCATATCAAAATAATTAACTTGAACCTGGTCACAATAAAACCATGTCTAAGCCTATTGGAATCTCATGCCAGAGTTATATGAAGAAAAAAGAATACAGGAATACTATGGTGAAATGTTGAGATAAAGATGAGATTAAATGAGAAACCTAATATTAGGGAGGCATTAAATGAAAAAAGGTCTACCAAGGCAAGTAGAATAATTAGGAAGTTAGTAAGAATTCACAGTAGATTGCATATGATTGTGAACCCAATAGAAAATGCAGTAACCAGCTAGGGTGGTTACCTACCCAGCTAGGGTGAGGATAGCCAGATTTTGAATGGGTTTATGCTTCTTTCATGTATACTTAGTTGAAGGCAAGTTTTAGGAGTGAGATATGTGTCTATCTGCTGGCAAAAAAACCTACTATACTTTTTTTTGTAACTATTAAGCTCACTTTCAAATTAAAATATTGATTTAGTGATATGTTTATTTCCTTTGTGTAAACCAGATTTGCCAAAGTATAAAAGAAATTTTTATATACTGTCTCTCCATTTATACTGTGTTCTGTAGTTCTTTTTGTAGGAAGGGAATTTTTCTGGCCATGTTTTATATTTGTTTTGTTTTGGTCAGTCCTCTGGTTTAACCTTGCCCATCACCATTAATAGCTGTTATGTGTCATCATCATGATCATCACCATAAATATTTCCCATTTCTTAGGTTCAACATATCTCAACTTTGAGACTATAAATTTATATTATCTTGCCTTAACATTACATTGCCTCTATGTATGTGTAAAAGATTTTATTTTTGAAAATGAGAAGCCCATCCAATGAAAGCATTAATTTAGCACTTTTACAAAAATATTTTATTGATTTTAGAGAGGAAGGGAGAGGGAGAGAGAAAAAAACATCAATGATGAGAGAGAATCATTGATCAGCTGCCTCCTGCACACCCCCTACTGGGGATGGAGCCCAAAACCCAGACATGTGCCCTTGGCCGGAATTGAACCTGGAACCCCTCAGTCCACAGGCAGATGCTCTATCCATTGAGCCAAACCATCTAGGGCAGTGGTTCTCAACCTTCCTAATGCCACGGCCCTTTAAGACAGCTCCTCATATGGTGGTGACCCCAACCATAAAATTATTTCCGTTGCTACTTCATAACTGTAATTTTGCTACTGTTGTGAACTGTAATGTAAATATCTGATATGCAGGATGTATTTTCATTGTTACAAATTGAACATAATTAAAGCATAGGGATTAACCACAAAAACAATATGTAGTTATATATTGTGAAATATTTATTTCTAATTACAAATAAATGAAATTTTGTCTTGAATCGTGGTGTAGCATGGGCAACAGTCTTCATATAACAACAGTAAACTACATTGCTTCATTTTGCTACACCGAGGAGCCGTGAGTTGGTTCCCAAGACCATGGGAAATAGGTGTTTTCCAATAGTCTTAGGCGACCCCTGTGAAGAAGTTGTTTAACCGCCAAAGGGTCATGACCCACAGGTTGAGAACCGCTGATCTAGGGCAATTTAGCACTTTTAGAGTATAGTTGAAATAAGGGCACAAGCAGACACTGCCTCATTGTTAACTTTTACCCACCACAGGAAATACAGTCAATACAGTCAGAGGTCTACATCGTCAGGTCCTGAATATGTTGTTATGGACAGTGGACCAACACAGGAATTTGGGTAAGGTCTCTCTCTCTTTTTTAAAAATCCTCACCTAACGATATGATTCTAGAGAGAAAGGGAGAATCAGTGTGAGAGAAAAGCATCAATCAGTTGCCTCCTCTATGCACCCTGACTCAGAATTGAACCAGTATCTAGGTTGTGCCCTGACAGGGATCAAATCCACAACCTTTTGGTGTATGGGATGATGGTCCACACAACTGAATCCTCTGGCTAGGGCAAAGGTAAAGTCTCCCTTGAAAAGCAATGAATGTGAGCCTGATCACAATGGTTCTATTGTTCTGAACTACATTCCAGGTGTGTATGGTTGTTGATAGGTCTCTGTCATTATTTAAGGGATGAAAGTAAGCTTCAAGATCAAACCTTCATCACTCAACAAGTACCGCTCTCAGAGTCTTCTGATGAACTGGTAATATCCAATATTCAGAAAGGACCACGTGAGTCTGACATGGTGAGTAGTCTGTAATCTAACCAAACCATAATTAAACAACACATATAACTGTTACCTTTCCCCAGGAGCTTCTTGCTAAATCACAGTTGTTTAGCTCTACTATCTCAGGTATCAGTGAAATGAGTATTAACACTAGTATGAGATTGTGGACATTTTTATAACACTATTTACACTGAGGAAGGCATATACTTAATGCAAATGCATGTTTTCTCTTTTAGTATTGAAACCTATTAATTGCCTTTTGCAATACATAGCCTAGCCAAAATATGTACTCTCTTTTAAGTAAGAATTAAAACATAATGATCATTTAACTCTTGGTTTTGGATAGAGGTGGGAAGTAACCACAAGCTGGGGGACAGAGGCATTATAAGGAAGTATGGCACCATTTTTTTAAAAGCCAAATTTTCTTTTTAAGAGCTTTTTATTTGTAATTAGTTATTCATAATTAGTACAATATAGAATCAGAGAATAGACCACATCAGAGCAAAAAGAAAACAAAATACTCTTTTAGCTGCTACTACCATTAACATAACTGTACAGTTGTTTTCTAAGAAATAAGAAACTTCTGAGCCAAATAAATTGATTCCAATTAGAGGAACACGATTTTTTTAAAATATTGAAACATCTTCTAATTTAATACCTGCCATTTTCATTATTCTGATTAGTATTTAAAAATATTTATTTACTTATTTATTTCAGAGAGGAAGGGAGAACAATAGAAACATCAGTGATGAGAAGAATTTTTATTATATTTTTTTAAAAAGTGATTTCCGTTAAATGTAAGGAAAATTTAGGAGTCTCTGTGATTTAATTCCACTTGGAATTTAGAGAGTATGACCTTTTATTCAATCCAGCCTCTAGTTGTTGGATTGGATTAAATATCACTTCCAGTTGCCAGCTGTGATAAGAGATAAAACAAGGGACATTCTAAAAATCTCTATTGCCTCATCTTTAGGAAGGCAAATCTAAAATAAAACAAAATAAGTCAGGAAGACCCAGTAGGGCCATAGATGTATTTTATTAAAATTCTAGTCACCTTAAATCAGCGATTTTCAACTGTGCCACAAGAATTTTTTAAATATGCAAAACCTGACTAAGTCAGGAGCACTGACCTCTTTTCCCTTAGATTGTCAAATAAAAGACAGTCAACAGCCAACACAAATAGCTGTCTGGTGTGGATGTCCCCCCGCCACCCTCCCCCCGTTTTTTAAAATTAAATCTTTATTGTTAAAAGTATTACATTTGTCCCATTTCCCCCTCCTCCCAATTGACCCCTTCTAGCCTGCATGCCCACCTTCACCCCCACCCTTAAGTCCCAAGCATTCACCACCCTATTGTCTGTATCCATGAGTTATGCATATGTGCATACAAGTTCTTTGGTTGATCACTTCCCAACCACTTACATTCCCCTGCCTTCCTTCTGAGATTCCACAGTCTGTTCTACACTTGTATGTCTCTGGATCCATTTGTTCATTAGATTCCACATGAGTGAGATCATGTGATACTTGTCTTTCTCTGGCTTATTTCACTTAGCATAATACTCTCCAGGTCCCTCCATGCTGTCTCAAAGGTGAATGCCCTCTCTTGAACTATTAACATATAGGTCATATAATAAGAGTTGCATTTATTAGTCATGTTGCATAATAAGGTTGCATCTGATTTTCTTTTTAAATGCTGGGCCAAATTCTTTTTAAAAAAATATATTTTATTGATTTATTACAGAGAGTAAGAGATAGAAAGTTGGAAACATCGATGAGAGAGAAACATCAATCAGTTGCCTCCTGCATATCCCCCACTGGAGATGTGTCCGCAACCAGGATACATGCCGTTGACCGGAATCAAACCCCGGACCCTTCAGTCCACAGGCCGATGCTCTATCCACTGAGCCAAACCGGTCTCGGCTCTATTACTATTTTTTTAATGAATAAATCAAAATTATACCAATTTTTTGTCAGCTTGGCAAAATAATAATACATTTTTAGTAATTAGTTTATGTGTACCATGAAATGAAAAAAGTTGAAAATCGCTGCCTTAAGTGACTGAAGATTTTGATATTCTACATTAGGGGGCAGTAATAAGCCTAAATTATGTAGAGTGTACAAACATTTTCAAGGTTTTTCACTATCCTGAATTCACTGAGTAACTCCTACGGAGTAGGTCAGCATTATCTATATGGCTAAAGGGAAACAGAAAAATAAAGGACCTATGTCATCTGGCTAAGGACCAGAGATTACTTACTCTATTTGAGCCAGAAGCCTTCTCCTAGTTCACTGGGTGAAAACTGCTTCAGAAAGACAGGATTTAATTGGATATAGAGCAAAAAAGCAGAAGCTATTTTGAATAGCACGTCAATATCTATTTGACTTAAAGCTTAGCTACATCAAAGAAACAAAAAGCATAAAGACAAGTTGGTAATGGTAGCAAAAGAATGTCAAAGAATTTTTATTTCAAATATGGTTTTATTGATTTTGAAGAAAGAGAGAAAGAGAAAGAGAGAGAGAGAGAGAGAGAGAGAGAGAGAGAGAGAGAAAGGAACATTGTTTGGCTACCTCCTGTATACATCCCAACCAGGAATCGAACCCACAATCTGAATATGTGCCCTCAGGAATCAAACCCACCACCTTTTGGTGCACAGGATGATGCTCCAACCAACTGAGCCGCATCAGACAGGGCAAAGCACTTTCATTTTTTACTACTTTATGTCATGAAAAGCTTTAAAATATCTTAGACCCTAGTCAGTTATTCTATAATAAGGTTTGTTTCTTTAAAAAATATAATCAGGCTAGACTTGCTTAAGGCAAACACCCCTTGATATCTGGGCCTAGAAACAAACAGACAAAAAACCTATTGGCATTTGAGTTAATAATTGAATTATTAATTAGTGATTGTTGAAGCAAACTCTAAAATTTAACGTTTGGCACACACAACAAAAAATGGCGATTTATCCAATGCATACTGAGGTATCCTTGAGAAATTATCTGAAGAAGCAGGACAGAAGTGATGATAGAATTTAGTGGTCATGAATCACTAGGACAAAGTGACATTCAGCAAAAAAAATCAAACAGCTGTCACAACCGTGGGATGAGTAGAAATGGACTCTATCTTGTGTAACATGGGATGAGAGGCTCAGAAATCCTGGCAGCGGGGTATCTCCCCAACCCCCGGCAATTATGGAGGGCTGTGTTTGAAGGTCAACCAAAGGGTGAACTATGGAAGATCTTCTTTACACTCATCTTCCCTTCAAGTCATAGTCATCAAAAGAGGGGAGAATTTTTAGAAAACAGCTTTAAGCTCTCGTTCCAGATAAACATTTCACAGTTAACAACAGTTACCTCAAAAAGAGAAGTATGAAGAGTAAGTAAAAATCCGGTTTCAGATTTACACCCAGGAGTCTCCCTATAGCAACTGTGCAGAGGCTAATGGTCCTGAGAAAGATTTTAGTTACAAGGTATTCCATTCTCAGGACCTGATCTGAGCAAAGTTGGCAAATGAAGGTGATCAAGGGAGACGACTCAGGATGGACTGAGTTTGGAACAACTCATTCTAACGGCCCATGGTAGGCATGACCACAGCAGGTGAGGAAAGAGTAGCATCTTCTTCTTTCCACTGAGAAGTGATGGTCTTTAGCTGAGTGTAGAATTGGATGCCCTAAAGAAAACAAAGGAAGAAATAGAGAGAGAATTAGCATATATTTGGGGGGAATTTCATGATTCCTCTTTTAATCAACGTTTGAACAAGGTGATGCAAAGTACTACTCACTCTCCTACTTGAGGAATAGGTACAACTAAAATCCAATATATTATTCACGTAAATTTTTCTAAAACAATTAGCACAATACTTGGCACATAGTAAACAGTCAATCCTTAGTTATCATTATGCTGAAATTGGCCAATGTAATCTGTTAAACTTGTACGTCATTTTTTTAATGCTATGACCCTTTAATACAGTTAGTTCCTCATGTTGTGTGACCCCCAACCAAAAAATTATTTTCGTTGTTACTTCATGTGCTTTGAAGTCTTGAGGCATGACTCAAATCCTGCCTCTACTCCTTGTTGACTGCTGTTTAACCTTGGGCCTTATCTGTGACATAATGTTCACCTCACAGCAATGTGTGAGGGAAAAATGAAATGGCATACAAATATCTCCTTCTCATGAAGAAGAGAAAGGAGTGAAAGAATGAAATCTATATTAGGCACTTCTGACAATTGTCAGTGATAAACAGCTATACTGAAGCAGAAAATCCACAATATCTTACAAACCTAAAGTAAAATGTCTGGTATACACATTCCTTTCTAAATAATTGATAACATGTAAGGCAAAAAAGTTCAGCATACTTAAGTCTTTATATCTACATGGTTTATTTTGTAAGTAAATACAGGCTTGAGCAAAAGAAAATAGACTATACAGATCTAACACCAAATTCCTAGAAAGCTAAAAAGATATTGTTTGAAAAATACTCTTCTAGAATTACTTGACAAAATCTGGGCCATATTAATATATTGAAAACAATTTTAGAGATTATTATATACTTTCAATATAAGATACAACTAAAGTTTATATTTTATTATGTAAGAACTAGAGGCCTAGTGCCCAAATTCATGCACATTGAAAGGAAATAATTAAGAGAAATATTTTAGAGGCCAGAGAGGGACCGCAGGAGATTGGCTCCAGGGGGTGTCTGGCCCAGCCTGCCCAATCCTGATCAGCTGGACCCCACTGGTTGGAGTGTCATAGCAACTGGTTGAACAGTCAACTGAATGGTTGACCGATCAGTCAGACACTTAGCATATTAGGCTTTTATATATGTAGACTAGAGGCCTGTTGCACAAGTTCATGCACTAGTGGAGTCCAGTCAGCCCACCCTAATGGGGGCCGATTGGGAGTGGGGTTGGCTGGGGTGATGGGCCGTGGTTGTTCCGTTTGTTCTGGTCGTTCTGCCATTCAGTTGCTGGGCTTTTATTATATAGAACTAGAGGCCCAGTGCACAAAAATTCATGCACTCGGGGTTCCCTCAGCCTGGCCTGCGCCTTCTTGCAGTCCGGGAACCCTTGAGGGATGTCCACCTGCTGGCTTAGGCCCGATCCCTAAGCTGGCAGTCAGACATCTCTCTGGCAGCCAGGGAGCCCTCGGGGGATGTCCAACTGATGGCTAGACCCTAGGAAGCAGGCCTAAGCCATCAATCAGACTTACTTAGTGCTGACAAGGAGGCAGGAGAGGCTCTTGCCACTACCATTGCACTTGCAGCCGTCAGCCCAGCTTGTGGTTGACCAGAGTTCCTCCTGTGGGAGTGCACTGACCTCCTCCTGCGTTGAGCATCTGCCCCCTGGTGGTCAGCGCACATCATAGCAACCTGTTGTTCTGCTGTTTGGGTCAATTTGATATTACCCTTTTATTATATAGGACAGGGGTTCTCAATTTTTTTAATGCTATGATCCTTTAATACAGTTAGTTCCTCATGTTGTGTGATCCCCAACCAAAAAATTATTTTTGTTGCTACTTCATAACTGTAATTTTGCTACTGTTAATGAATCGTCATGTAAATATCAGTGTTTTCCCAAGGTCTTAGGCTCTACAGCAGCAGTTCTCAACCTGTGGGTCGCGATTCTTACATGACTTGTCCCTGCCTACCTCTCTAACCTCATCTCTTACCCCACTGTCTTACTCATTCACTCCCTGTGTTTCAGCCCATTTCTGCTGTTTGAATGTGCCATGACTGCTTCTGCCTTAGGAAATATGCACCTCCTGAAGAAAGTAATAACAGTAGTAACTTAATCCTCATAACCTCATGAAATATAGGTATTGTCGTTATTTTCATTTTACAGATGAAGAAACCTGAGGCAAAGAGAAGGTATCCTCCAAGGTCACACAGTTACTAACTGGACAAGCTGGGGTTTGAACCCAGGCAATTTAGTTTCAGATCTGCTTTTTTATTTTTTATTTATAGTGCTGAGAATAGTGTTTGGTACAAAGAAGGTGTTCAATGACATTTTTTGTAAGTGAATAACCATTATAGAGAAAAATATGCAGAACACATGAGGGCATACCCAACTGAGCACTGAGGAAAGGGCTGGTTGTAGTTAAGTGATTTTCTGGAAGAGTCTGTTCTTTAAATGGAGACATGACCGGTGATTAAGAGTTAGATGAAAATGAGGAGGCAGAGGAAAGGGCATATACTAGTATAAAAGCTTGGACTTCCTTATGCTTTTCCCCTAAAACTTTGTTCTCTTTCCAATCTTTTCTAGGGGACCTATGACAAGCAGTGATGAACAATATATGACCTCACAGAGGCTGCTGGCAGACTCTTCCTTGTAGAATCTTTGTTCCTGAATATGTAAAAGTTTCTTAGAGGAAAAGACATTTTAAAAAACTTTGTTACCTGTTTGCCATAGAAATTGGTGTCTCCCCTGAAGGAAGATCGAGAGCCAGTGAATGAGAACATTGGTAAAGGCACTGGAATGGGGACATTCACACCAACCTAAAGCAGAACAAATCCACATCAGATATTAAGGACTCAAACAAAGGAATTCTCCATTTAGAAGCATAAATATGTGGCACTAGAGAGACCAAGTTTAAAAACCCACCTTCTACCTTATATCCATCTCACTGAACTTTTATTCCTAAGAAGAAAATGAGGCATTGTGGGAGATCAGAGGGGCAGCAACTGATCACTGTTTACCATCTCCCCAGGAAACAGTAAGTGGCTATAAGAATCTCCTAAAAATTCTTTTCACAAACCTGTCCAACATCCACCAAGTGGGAATATTTCCTAGCAGTGGCTCCATTGGTGGTGAAGATGGCAGTTCCGTTTCCATATGGGTTATCATTTACAATCTTGATGGCTTCATCCAAAGTATCTGTCTCCAGAACCACAAGAACTGGACCAAAAATCTCCTCTTTGTAACAAGTCATATTTGGCTGCCAGAAGTGATGCATCCAAAAAAGAAGTCAGTATTTTATGCTTACTTGTTCATTTAGAGCCCACTGTTTACATAGACAGCTTTCATGTTAGTAATCTCTTTTAATTTTAAAGCACTTATTTTTTTTAAAGTGCTTTCTTGCTGTGTTCCATCTTCCAAGCTACCAATCTTAATCAATAACTTGAAATTCCCATTAAGTACAATTACAATCCTTTCCTTTAAGCACTGTAATTTTAGGTCACATGACCCATCACTAGCTTTCTCTTTTATACTTGTATAACTTGTTTATACAATTATTATGTTACTGAAAACTTACATGAACCTTCATTTTTAAAATAAATATATATTTAAAATACCACAGGAGATTTCTTTCTGTTTAAAGAAACCCTGTACTAAGTTTTCTATAACATAAACAATCCATTCTTATTTATTCCTTTGTTTCCCAAATGAGTCTGCACATTTATATTTTGATATCAGGTCACATTAAACATTCAAAACATTCTTTACCACTGTAGCTAGTCAGCTGTGTTTATGGTTTATAAGTGGATATTGTCTTCCATGGTTCTTTGGCAAGAGATTTCATATTTGATACTACACTTACATTCAACTTAATTATTCAGGATTATAGTAGGATTTGTGGGGACATATGTATTCAAAAAAAGACTCTTAACCTCAACTTAGCATTAATTTTAGCTGCAAAACATGTAGAGTTTTGATAAATAAACACTTTTATTTGATAATAAAAATTATCTTCCTTTTGTCACTTTCTAGTAAAGATGTAGCTGAATTTAGGACACAGAGTAATATTGGTGGCTGATACATTGGTGGAAACATTGCAGTAACTATAAGCTAGGAGTAAGAAGGGGAAAAATTTAATATTAAACAAATAAGTAACAAGTATAAGATAGGGCTTGACAAAATATGGCCACTGGGTCAAATATGGCATGCTGTCTGTTTTTGTACAGCCAACAAGTTAAGAATAATTTTTGTTGTTATTGTTAATCCTCAGCTGAGGATATTTATCTATTCATTTTTAGAGAGAACATGGAAAGGAGGGAGATGGGGGAGAGTGAGAGAGAGAAACATTGATGTGAGAGAGATACATTGATTGATTGTCTCCTGCATGTATCCAACCCTGCAGGTACCTGCAGGACTGGGAATTGAATCTATGACCCTTTGGTGCTCAGGCTGATGCTCTAACCACTTAGCACACTGGCCATGGGTTCTATATTTTTTAAACGGTTGAAAAAAAATCATTCATGACATATAAAATTATTTGAAATTAAAATTTAATTGTCCACAAATAAAATTTTACTAGAAGACAGCTACACAATGTTAATGGTTGTTTTCTTGCTAATATGTCAAGAGTTGAGTAGCTGTGACAGGCATTGCATATCCCTGCAAAGCCAAAAATATTTACTATCTAGCCCTTTATGGAAAGTTTGCTAACTAATAGTAGAGTAGAAAGAAATTAGGAGTGAGAAGGGAGATTTATTCAGATTCTAGATAAAATAACTGAATAATTCTGGCAAAAAATGAAGTCTCTAGTCATTAAATGTACTTTATTTATAAATTAGAGGGATGAGATTCCATAGCCTCTAAAGTGCCTTCAGCTCCCATATATGGGAAACAAATAATCCCGTTGTTTACCTTGACATTTGAGATGATTGTTGGTCCAACAAAGTTGCCATTTTCATAGCCTTTGACTTTAATGTTTCGACCATCAAGAAGGATGGAGGCTCCCTCCTTTGTTCCACTATCAATCAAATTACAGACTCGCTCTTTGGCCTGAGGCGTGATCAGAGGGCCAAGATCAGCTCCAGGTTGGTCTCCTATAAACAACGCAGAAGTGTTTAAGGTCTTCATTAACATAATTTATGACTGCCAACTAAAGATTAATCTAAACAGGTACAGTATAAAGAGAGGCAATGATAAAAACTGATATGATTGCTCCCATTGGCCAAAGCCAATGTTAAAACCAAGAGCTTGGTGCCACAGATGCAAAGTCAAAAGGGGCTAGGCAGATAACCGATTACCTGCGTTGACTCTCAGGTTTTTGGCACGCTCCACCAGCTCTGGCAGCCACTTCTTAGCTTCTCCTACAAGGATCGCTGTTGAAAGAGCCATGCAGCGCTGACCAGCAGCTCCAAATGCTGCCCCAACCAGCTGGTTCAATGTATTTTCCTTATTGGCATCTGGCATGACTACCCCATGGTTCTTGGCTCCCTAAGGAAATATAGAAAGCATATACATCTTCCTTGACAAAATAAAATTATGCTAAAAATCATATAAATAATATGAGATTTCAAATGGAAATTTAAGGTAAGGACTAGAGAATTTATCCTTTGCCACTTTGAGGATAGATTTATTATTTTGATATTGCTAAAGTCTTGGTAACATTGAGGAAGTCTCCAGATTACTCCCCTCTTCACCCCTACTTTTTCAGTTGATATACTGATACATGTTTATTTAGATTTAAAAAAAAAAGAAGAGCCGAAACTGGTTTGATTCAGTGGATAGAGCATTGGCCTGCGGACTGACAGGTCCCAGATTCAATTCCGGTCAAGGGCATGTACCTTGGTTGCGGGCACATCCCCAGTAGGGGGCGTGCAAGAGGCAGCTGATCAATGTTTCTGACTTTCTATCCCTCTCCCTTCCTCTCTGTAAAAAATCAGTAAAATATATATATTAAAAAAAAAATAAAAATAAAAAAAGAACTCAAATCATCAATTTTTTTTTTAAAAAAGTATTTTATTGATTTTTTACAGAGTGGAAGGGAGAGGGATAGAGAGTTAGAAACATCGATGATTGATCATGACCCCTATATGACCCCCCACTGGGGATGTACCCGCAACCAAGATACATGTCCTTGATGGGAATTGAACCCAGGACCCTTCACTCCACAGGCTGATGTTCTATCCAGTGAGCCAAACCAATTTCGGCCAAATCACCACATTTAAGTCAAACTGATAGGCTCATATTGCATCTAGGAACCAATGAGAACTACTTTCTCTTTCCTAGTAGATAGGAAAGAATTTGTTGTCTGCTGGGGTTTCCAGTTACATGAATAGCAGTGTAAACAACCGCCAGTGAGAACACCAGTAGCCAGATGAAGCAGAATGGAGTTAGCCCTCTCCTGATGAACAAGTTCTGGAAAGAGGTTCCCCAGACTGGCTTGCTTCTAGATACACAGCCTCATGAACTTCCAAGAAGGCTACCATCTGGTTTCAGATATGTTTTCAGATACAATTATATTTGACTACATGGGTAAATACCATGCTAGCTACTTAATTTTATCCCATTACACACGGTATACTATGAACTGGGAGGAACTTAAGTCAAATTGGCCAAAATACACTCAGCCATGAAAATAAGTAAGTAGGCATATCATAAAGTTTCCAAACCTGTGCTCAGGTGGCTATTCTTTATGCAACATTAGTCAAAGAGTGAGAAAATAGCAATTGGACTTGATATTTAGTATCAAAGAATTGCCAAGTATTTGACAAGGAACTAGTAAGAGAACAGCAAAACTGTGCAATTAAGTAAACCACACATCTCATATAGGAATATGGGACTCTTCTCAGTGCCTTAAATAGTCTGAACTCTTAGGGAAGAAGATAGTTGAACATTAGTAGTTAGGATACGCCTTAAAAGAAATAAAAGGTTAAAGGGCTAGGAAAGCATGGTATGAAGGAAGAAACAGGGCCAGAACCAGAATTCGGCTGTTACTGCTAAAGCCCAAAGAATATGAATAACATTCTCAGGGAAAAATATGCCTTGGGCACTCAAATTGTTGTATAAGATAAAAGGTAATTAAAGTTGCTTGGCCAGTGTGACTCTGTGGTTGGCCATTGACCTATGAACCAGGAGGTTAGGGTTCGATTCTCGATCAGGGCACATGCCCGGGTTGTGAGCTCAATCTCCAATGGGGGTGTGTGCAGGAGACAGCTGATCTATGAATCTCTCTCACCATTGATGTTTCTATCTCTCTCTCCCTCTCCCTTCTTCTCTGAAATCAATCATATATATTTTTTAAAAAGGTAAAGTCACTTAGAATAAACCTCATCACAATATTATCATTAAAGGAAAGCTATTCAGGATGAAATGGGAAAAGGAAACATCTGGTTCCGGCCCTGTTTCTTCCTCCATTCCACTGGCATTATCGAGTGGGAGGAGCAGTCCCTCCGCTGCAGGGCTGTTTTAGGTACATTTAATGCATATAACAAAGTTTGAGAGAAAAAAGGAATAAGACGTCACCATATTGGCTTGAACTCTCTTGCCATGTTTTGACCCTCTCTCGAAGATGTACTCTCCTGCCTGGTTGGATCCCACAAAGCTGATTGCTCTGATATCCGGATGATCACAAATAAAGTTCACAGCTTTAAGAGGAAAATAAATGATCACCATAAAGGAACAAATGGCTATAGGTTTCTCAACATAACAAATTTCCCTTTTCCCCACTGTGAGGGAGAAAATTTCATACTTTTGTGTCTCAATGCTAGATTCCCATTTTGAAATTCTCTTTTTGTCCTCTTAATTCTTTAAACTATAAAGTCTACTCGTATCTTCCCATTCATTATTTTTTCTCATTTGCTATTCCAGAATTTCCACTTCTAACTCTGAAACCTACAACTCCTATTTTTCTTGAAAATAACAGCCCTTCAGAGCATTTGAGATCTTGTTTCCTGGCATTGTCCTCAGTTTGGGCTCAAACACACTCTTATAAAATTCTCCAAAATAACAGCCCTTTAATACTCAACACTTCTATCCTTTAAGAATATGATATTTCTTCAACTGTCACTACGTACCGAACTCTCAGATACTCTTGGGCCCTTATGTGAGAGACAATATAGCATAATACACTCAATGTGCTGCTTAATGACGGGAGAAACGTTCTGAGAAATTCATCATTAAGCAATTTTGTCATTGCACAAACATCATAGAGTGCACTTACACAAACCTAATATAGCCTGTTGTTCATAGGCTACAAACCTGTACAGTATGTTTCTGTATAAAAATTAAATTAAAGAAAAGGAAATGATGCAATCGACAGGTGTAGTAAACGTGAGAAGTATAAGGCTTCTGCCAGCATAATACAACATTCTATTTTACAGCAAACTTATTTTTTAAGTAGAAAGAGTACACTCTAAATTACCAAAAAGAGTAGCAGAGTAAGTACAAAAATTAGTTATATAGTAATTTATTATCATTATTAAGTAGTATGTGTTGTACATCATTGCATATGCTGTATTTTTCTATACCAGCATCACCACAAACATGTGAGTAATGCATTGCACTACAATGTTACCATGACTGCAATGTCACTAGGTGATAAGGATTTTTCAACTCTATAATCACTTTTAAGTACAGTTATGTGGCACATAACCACTCAACACCTTGATATTTGGGAAGCTAGATTAGCGCCAGGTACTGAAAGGCAGTTACCTTCATGTTGTCCATGGATGATGTTCAATGTTCCATCAGGGGCACCAGAGTCCTGGAGCAACTTAGCAAGAAGCATAGTTGCTCCAGGGACTCGCTCCGATGGTTTCATTAGGAAGGTATTTCCACACACCATGGCCATGGGAAACATCCAAAGGGGGATCATGGCAGGGAAATTGAATGGAGCAATGCCCGCACACACCCCCAGAGGCAGACGGTAGGAATAAAGGTCCATGTCTTTGGTGATGGATGGCATGGTCTCTCCCAGCAGGAGGGATGTCACACTACAGGCATGCTCAACCACCTCTGCAACAGAGAAGAAGCAGTCAGGCCAGCAGCTGTCCACGTGGTACACCACTTGGCTTTGTCACGCTCCAGTAAGCCTGAGGGCAGGGAGTGGCTCAGGCCAATGACAGAGGGAAGAAACACTGACTTGACCTTCCATGAGAGAAGGGCTTGTGCAAAATGGGATTCTCTAAATGGGAAAAAGACAGTGAAATGTACATACCTACTGGAAGATCAGTTGAGTAAAACAAAAAATGAAGTAAACCAATTTCAGAGATTGCTGAGAAGTATTGCCATTCTCCACAAGTATTAAAAAACATGGGATAAAATCAACATAAAGGAAGAAGCAATTCCTCATTAAGGGATCTTTGCCTCCCATTTGCCTTTGCTCCTTTCACAAATGTCCCTGAAGCTCCCCAGGAGGGACACCCAGCTTACGAAGGCCTCGAAACACATCTCCTTCAGCATCAGCGAGGGTCTTCCCTTGTTCCAGAGTGATTAACCTGGCAATTTCTTTCTAGAGAGAAAACACACAAACAGAAACCAATGCAAGGATGTGTCTCCTTTTAGTTCTCAGCTAGCAAAGGAAGGACAAAACCGGGGAGAAGTAATATGAGAAAAAAAACATGATCTTCGTTCCTCTGGACTGTATGTACAGTGAGGGAGTGCAGCTAAAAGGGCCTCTGTGGGTGTAACATGTCTGCTGTAGACAACAATTTGGAACACGGTGTCATTCAGATTTCTTACCAAGTTTTCTTTAATAAGTTGTTGATAGCGAAGCAGAACCTGCTGACGGCTTAATACTGAAGTGTCTGCCCAGGCGGGAAAAGAACGTTTGCAGGAGGCAACAGCTGCATCCATTTCAGCCTTGGTGGCCTGGGGGACTCGACCAATGACCTCGTTGGTGGCCTAATGGGAAAAAGCAGCACGTCAACCTTTGCCCCTGCCTCGCCTTCTTCATTTTCCATGGCAACACTGTGTGCTTTACCATAGACACCCAGGTCCCCACTTTCCCACTATGTTCCCAGAATTCTAGGCTAGTCAGTTTAAGCAGCTTTGCTTACTGGGTTGTGGATGTCGATCCATTTGTCACTTTTGGACTCAACAAATTTCCCATCAATGAAGAGCTTTACCGTTGGCTGGAAAAACAACAATAACACATACACACAAAATACTGTATTAGTTAATTTTTTTACTTTTCTCTCTCACTATCAAAAAAGGGAGGGATTGGCTTGATAAGGAATCTACTGCTCTCTAGAAATGTTGCCACTTGCAAAGCGATACACAATAAACTTGTTTATAATGTTTGTTAAGATGTGGCAGAGTTTCTGAAAACTGTGACCTCTCTGAAAACGGGAAATTCCCTGCTAATCACACAGTGGAACTTCATGAGTAAACACATGTCACTGTAAAGCTTACACTAAAAAGCAGCAGACTATGTGTCAACAAAGATTAGCTATTGTGACTTCTTGGTCCAGCTGATGTTCTGTTACATTAGCATGATAATGTCTTACCTTTATGATCAAAATATATGTATATTTTTAATCCTCACCCAAGGATATTTTTCCATTGATCATTTAGAGAGAGTGTAAGAGGGAAAGACTGAGAGAAACTTTGGTGTAAAAAAAAAACACATCGATTGGCTGCCTCTTGCATGCTCCCTGACCAGCGCTGGGAGGTGCCTGGGCTGGGGAAAAGCCTGCAACCAAGGTAAGTACCCTTGACTGGAATCGAACCCAGGACCATTTGGTCCATAGGCTGACCTCTATCCACTGAGCCAATCCAGTTAGAGCTATGGTCAAAATATTTTAAAAATGTTTTTATCTGTGATTTATTTTTTCTGAGAAGCTTACTTTTGTTAAATTTTCATAAGGGTCTGTGGACCAAAAAAGGTGAAGAGCGACTGTGCTACAGTGTGTGCATGCTTTATATAGAAAGGATTTTGAGCACCATCCATATTTATTAGATTTTAGGTACGACATATGGCTGACAGACACAAGGTCTGTAAAAACAACTCTAAAGATTGTCAGAAGTACAAATTAGCCGAAACTGGTTTGGTTCAGAGGGTAGAGTGTTGGTCTGTGGACTGAAGGGTTCCAGGTTTGATTCTGGTCAAGGGCATGTATCTTGGTTGCCAGATAATCCTCAGTAGGGGGCGTGCAAGAGGCAGCTGATCGATGTCTCTCATCGATGTTTCTAACTCTATCCCTCTCCCTTCTTCTCTGTAAAAAAACAATAAAATATATTTATTTTTTTAAAAAAGTACAAATCACCTGGTAGGATCAACTAAACTTCTAGAAGCCATGAAAATGTTTGTATCTTTTAACACAGTTATCTTATTTCAGAAGAGAAATAATCTAAAAGAAGTAAAAATAAACTGTAAACAAATGTTTGTAACAATATTGAAAAACTGAAGCAATCTAAATGTTGTATGGGGAAAATATGAGTTAATTCAGGTTATGTATACTCAATGGAATATAACACAGCCATTAAAATCTTAACATAACAGACATATTAAATCAGAAAACCAAGACAGAAAGTTTCCCATATATACTGATCACAGTTACATAAAGATAAATTTTGAGGAATACCCAAAAATTATACTGAATTCCTTCTCAAAAACTAACTTTTCATGCCAAATAAACTCACCGCTGAAGAAGAGAAGGAGGATGCTGAATACCAAGTGGAGTTCACCTTGGAAGAAACCTGTGAGGTAAAAGAATGATTGTTTTTATTAAAAAGAGCAGAAAATTATTAAAAATATAGTGAATGGCTACTATACGTTTAATATTATACTAATATTATGGATATATGAAAAAGGATTTGATGTTTGTTGTTCTCAAGGGTCATATAATCTTTGAGAAGACATGAGACTGAGATACAGCGAGTTGAGAAAACAAGAAGCTATAATGATTGTGTCCTCAATTTCTGGACAGTACTGATTTTAAAAAAGAATCTTTGCCCACCCAGGTTGCTCAGTCGATTGAGCATTGTCCCTAGGCACATACCTAGGCGGCGAGTTCAACCCCTGGTGGGGGTGCCTATGGCAGGCAACCAATTGATGTTTCTTTTGCAATCGATGTCTGTCTCTTTCTATTTCCCTTCCTCTCTCTAAAATCAATTAAAAATATTTTTTCGTTAGTCCATGTTTTTTCTAATTTTTGGACTGGAAAACGTAGTCACCATAAATCTAACAATATGAAAAACACTTAGCAGTATATCCAACATAATAGGTATTGAATGTAAGACTGTATATAACCAAGTATCAAAGTAAATACTTAAACACAAATGTTCAGAGCAGCTTTATTTATAACAGTCCAAAACTTAGAAATATACCTAATGTCTACCACTAGATGGGTGAATAGAGGAACTAATGTGGTATATCCATACATTGGACTACTACCTAGCAATAAAAAATAATGAAACAATTATATTGAGTAAATTATATTGAGTAAAAGAAGTCATACATAAAAAAGAGTACATACTGAATGACTCATTTATATAAAAATAGAAAATTCAAACTAATCTGTAGTGTCAGAAAGCATATCAGTTGTTACCTAAAGATGATGTGGGAGGTGGAGAGCAGATGGTAGAGGGTAACTTTTGGGGATATGGATATATCATTATCTTGATCTAATGATGTTTTCATAGGTGTATACAAATATTGAAACTTATCAAATTGTACACTTTAAGTATATACGGTTTATGTCAACTTTATTTCAATAAAGCTATTTTTAAAAATGCCACATGTACCTTAGAGATTATGATTAGACTACAGGGAGGAGGATCAGTTACAATTCTCTAAATCAAGCATGTCAAACTCGCGGCCCACAATAAATATTTTTGCAACCCAGCCAATATAATGGGATATAAGAAACATTTTAATAAAATTTCATAATTTAACTTTTATAATATCCTATTATATGTAACTAGAGGCCTGGTGCATGGACTAGTGCACACTGCAAGTAAATTAATTAGAAGGTGGCCAGCGGGGTGGGACTGGGCAAGACAGGCTGGACATGCCCTGGAACCAACCTCCCACGGTCCCTCCCTGGCCAGCCGCATCTGGGGCAGCACCGGGGCTTGAAGGGCATCTGCAGAGTGAGTGGGGTCCCTCTGGCAGGTGAGGTCCCTCTGCCTGGCCTGCAGAGATTGGGCCAAAACCAGCAGTCCAACAGGAGTCCTGGAGTGGGAGAGGCCACTCTGCAAAGTTGCTGTGGCTCAGCAGCTCTTGCATTGAGCAGCTGCCTCCTGGTGGTCAGTACTCGTCATAAGTACTGGCCCGATCAGCCAGTAGCTTAGCCTTTTATATATATAGATTATTAATAACAAACTACAACATTCGCTAATGATTACTATAATCACGTTGCATTCATTTCCCTTAATGCACCTTTTGTCTCCACTAATACTAGTAGCAAATATTTTAGTAGCTGATTGCCATGTCATTAGTCTTGTACTGACTTATTTGGTGTGTGCAACAGGAAATATTTTGCTTTCAGAGAACAAGAAAAATAGGTTTATTTGCATTACGCTTATTAATTTGTGCAATTATTCAGGTTAATGAATAACTTTGGTAGGTTAATATTCAAGAAAAAATATTAATTTTTATTAAAATATTCTATTATTTTATGTTAATGATTACCAATGTATATCAGCCCTTTGTATTCAGCATGTCACTATAGAAATAAACCTATGTTTCTAAGAAAATTAAAGCTTTATTTTTGTGCGGCCCATATACGTAAACTTAAACCTTGTTTATTTGGCCCATGTTAGCCTTTGAGGTTGACATGCTTGCTCTAAATAAATAGTTTATATACATATATGTTATGGAAGTTGATTTAATAAATATTAAAGTCTAATTAAAGTAAGCAATATGAAATACCTGGGACTGATATGTAATAATCTATTATCTTATCTGAATAGAGAACATGTTAACTAAAAGTTTAGAGCTGCATGAAGTGTAAGAATCTGTGCATCTGTAGCACTGTCCAGTCCAGAAGAAAGGGTCCTTTGGACCAGCAAATCTTCCAAATGTCTATTCTGCTTCTTCTTCCATTCCTCACAAAAGCTATTTCAAACCACCAACACTCTCCTGGAGCCCACCATGTCTTATTTATAGCTATGTCCCCTATACCAATGTGATGCATAGTATGTATTCAATAAATATCTATTGAACAAAATAAAGGTGCATAGGCCTGGATTCCCCCCACCTCAGATTAGTTTAGGTATTCCTCTTTTTGTACTCCCATAGCAGCCAATACTTCCCCTTTCAGATTTATCTGTCTCCGTTGTAATTGCCTAATTACTTGTTACCCAAAGGATTATAAGTTCCATTAGAGTAGGCTTGTTTACCTGCTTTAAAAATATTTGTATTGCCCTAACTGGTTTGGCTCAGTGGATAAGAGCGTTAGCCCTTGGACTGAAGGGTCCTGGGTTTGATTCTCATCAAGGCATGTACTGGTTGCTTTACAGTTACTGTGAACAAGACTGTACATATATGAAAAATAGTTGGTATTTAATAAATGTCATTATTATTTTATTATTATAAATACTTACTTGTTCTCACTCCTTGCTATTTAAAAACTTATCAATTCTCTTAAAACTTCCAACTCTGCTACTTCCTCTCTTACTCACAGGAGCTGACTTTGCTTTCCTAAATTTCAGAGGAAACAGAAACCATGAGATGAGAATTTCCTACTAGCAAATCTACAAAACCGATCTGCAATTATACCCATTTTTTTTCCTTCCTCCCTCTTACAATGGAAGGTAGCTAGCAAGCTCTGTAAGAACAAAGTGATTGGGAGACAGAGGTGCACAATCAATATCTATGGACTGACTGAAGTGGTGTCTGTCCTCCAGACTAAGGCTAATCCATGCACCTGTGTTCTGAAGCCAAACTTTCCTGGTGCCTCTTTTTAAAAAAAAAAAATTTGTATTACCCTAGTTGGTTTGGCTGAGTAGATAGAGCATCAGCCTACAGACTGAAGGGTCCTGAGTTTGATTCTGATCAAGGGCACGTACCAGATGCAGACCTGATACTCGGCCCTGGTTGGGATGCATGTGGAAGGCAACCAATCAATGTCTCTCTCTCACATCAATATTTCTCTCTGTCTCTCCCCCTCTTTTCCACTCTCTCTAAAAATGAATGGAAAAATATCCTTGGGTGAGGATTAACAATAACAAAACAAAAATTATATATTTTTTATGGATTTTTTTCGAGAGACAGGAAGGGAGAGGGAAAGAAATATTGATGTGAGATCAAAACATTGATCAGCAGCCTCCTGCTCGCTCCCTAGTGGGGTCTGAACCTGAAACCCAGTCATGTGCCCTGACAGGGAAATGAACCAGCAACCTTTTGATGCACAGGATGACGCCCAACCAGCTGAGCCACCTGACCTGGGCTCCTGCTGCCTCTTACACTTACATTAATTACCCTTTATTTCCTGTATCTTAAAAACCTCTCTCCACCCAATAACAAGGGTTCTCTATACCAGCTGTCACCAACTTTTCAGACCTCACCCTAGGAAATTTTATATAATACACAGTAATCACGCCCTCCTTCCTGAACCCCTTTCACTTGTCTTCCGTGAGATCTCTTCTTTCTCTTGGGCTGTATCTCTGCCTTCTTTGCTAGTTCATTCTCCTCTGCCTGGCCACTGTGCACTGGGAATAGGCCTCCTTTTCTTCTCATTCTGCATACTCTCCTTGAGTGATTTTATCACCTCATGTGGCTTAAATACTTAGATCCTGATAATGTCCAAATCTGTAGTTCCTAGCCAGAATCTTCCTCTTCAGGTAATATCCACATAACTGTCTTTGCTCTATCTCTGATTGTTATTTAGATACAGGTTGAAAAAGCTGAATTCATCTTCTTCCTACCAGCCCACCTTGCAATGAATAGGACTACTTACTATTCACCTGGTTGCCAAACCAGAAACCTGAATGTCATGCCAACTCTTCCTTTTCTTCTTTTTTTTTAAAAAAATATATTTTATTGATTTTTTACAGAGAAGAAGGGAGAGAGATAGTCAGAAACATCGACGAGAGAGAGACAGCGATCAGCCGCCCCCTGCACGCCCCACAGTGGAGATGTGCCTGTAAGCAAGGTACATGCCCCCAACCGGAATCGAACCCATGACCTTTCAGTCCACAAGCCGATGCTCTATCCACTAAGCCAAACCGGTCTCGGCAACTCTTCCTTTTCTTTTCACAGTGAATAAAATAAGTCCAGGCAATTTGTTCTCCCAGAAATTTTTGAATACACCCCCTTTTCCTTTATCCCTCCTGCTGTCACCCATACCATCACTGTCTCTCACCTGGATTCCAATCTTAAATCTTGTAAACCTAGTTTCCATCCCATAGCCAGAGGGTCTTTCTAAAACACAAATCTGGTTAGATCACTCTTTTGTTTAAAACCCTCCAATGGCTTCCTACTGTCCTTGGGATAAAGACTAATCTTCATGTTGCTGAGAAGATTCTACATAGTATCTTTACTTCGCTAGTTTTATAGGTTCTTCTGTGCTCTGCTCCTGCCATCTGGAACATGTTCTGAGCTCTCTTTGTTCTTATACAGGCTGTTGCTCCTTGCATGAAATTTCTTCATTCCCCCCTCTGCTCGACTCATTCCTACTTTCTTCTCTACTTAGCCACCTCTTTGGATCAGTTTTTTGGGTCTGCTAGTAGGAAGTTGAGGAAGTTCCTACATTATGGTTTCTGTTTCCTCTGAAGTACAAGAAACAAGGTTAATTCCTGAGAGTAAGAGAAGCAGCAGACTTGGAAGTTTCTTTTTAAATATTTTTATTGATTTTTAGAGAGAGAGGCAGGGGGAGAGAGCGAGAAATGTCGATTTGCTGTGTCCGGCATGTCCCCTACCGGGGATGTGCCCTGATTAGGAGTGGAACCAGCAACTTTTTGATGCATGGGATGACAGTCAACCAACTGAGCCATACTGGCCAGGGCATTACTTAGAAGTTTTTTTTATTCTTAATCTCAGGTCTAAGCTAAATACCTAATTGTAGAGTTCATAAAACACCTGAATTCCTTTATTTCTTATGTCGTATTATGAAATAACATCTTAATTATTAAGTCTCTCTCCCCTTATATCACTAGATTGTGTCCTGTGCTCCTTGACTGTTCTGGAATAGAATAAGCACTCAGTAATATTTTGCATAATAAAAGAATGAGTATACACCAAGCAAATGCTTGATACTAATTTTGTTTCATGTATACTCTCTTATAGGGCAGAAAATGCATGGATCAGCTAACTTGAGCATTCTAAGTTACTTAGTTTTATTTTTTTTCTCTTGCACACAGCCTCCCCGATGTGAAGAAGATTTAAAAGGCATTGCATTTGGTATAATAAAACTATCACATAGCCCTGGCTGGTTAGGCTCAGTGGACAAAGCATTAGCCTGCAGATGAAAGGATCCTGGGTTTGATTCCCATCAGGGGCATATGACTGGGTTGAGGGCTCAGTCCCTAGCTGGGGGCGTGTGGGAAGCAGCCAATCGGTGATTCTCCCTCATCCTTGATGTTTCTGTCTCTCCCTCACCTTACTCTCTGAACTCAATAAAAATATATTTAAAAAACACAAAAATATCACTTAGTTTTTGACAGGTTAGGTCTCCTATAGCTTCTATATTTCCTAAGAAACAATCATTAGCACTGTTGCTGAAGAAACTACCCTAAGTCCAGCCACACCACATTTCTTGTTCTCTCAGTGTTTATTTTGTACTTGCCATTTGCTTTTCCAGGAACTCCTTTCTCCCCTTGGCTAAAAGCCTGCTAGTCTTGCAAGACTCAAGCCCAGAGCCAACTCCTTTTGGAAGCTTTTCCTGAACTGCATAGGTTGAGTTTGGGGCTCTTTCCAGATATTCCTGAAGTACTCTGTGCACTCCTATTATTTAGTAGTTATTATTGCATTACAATAGGGAAGCTTTAAGTGAGTACTTTTTTTTAACCTCTCCTTTCCCAAAGCCTGGGAGAGTGCCTAACACAGGAAAAGATGCCAAGACTTAACTCCTGAATTTAGTTACTAGTTGGGAAACCTTGGACGACTTCAGCCATAAGTGTCAGGTAACTTCGTTATATTCATTAATTCTAATCTTCACAAACGTTCTTTGTTTTTCCCCCGAAATTCTTAAAAACTAGAAATGGTGGAACTGGGATAGAATCCTATCTAATAAAAGAATAATATGCAACTTAACCACCACTCCGTTACACCCACAAGCCACACACATCCATCAGCCAACCAGAAGCAAGGATGCTAATTAACCCAACCAAGATGGCTGAGGCCACAGAGAGAGCAGGAGGGAGGCTTGAGTTTCCCTGGCGATGGAGGAAGCCAAGCTTTCTACACACTCTGGCCAGCACAGGCCTCCACTCTAGGCTACAAAATTTCAACAAAAATGGTGGCAGCGAAGGAGCTGGAGAGAGCAGAGGCTAGGGTTGCCCCTGCAATGGAGGAAGCCAAGTTTTTTTTTTTTTTTTTTTTTTTTTATTGATTTTTCACAGAGAGGAAGGGAGAGGGATAGAAAGTCAGAAACATCAATGAGAGACATCGATTAGCTGCCTCCTGCACGCCCCCTACTGGAGTTGTGTCGGCAAGCAAGGTACATGCCCCCGACTGGAATCAAACCTGGGACCTTTCAATCTGCAGGCCGACGCTCTCTCCACTGAGCCAAACCGATCTCAGCGGAAGCCAAGTTTTTGCAGCCCTGGTCTCCCTTGGCCTCTGCTTAAGGATACAAAGTTTCAATTATAGAAGAAAAGTAAATCCAACAAAAATAGCTGCCTTCACAGAGCAAGCAGGAGGCTTGGGTCTGCTCCAGGCTACAAAGTTTCAATTATAGAAGATAAGTCCCAGATACCAGGGCCTCTGCTTGGGTTGCAGGGGGCATGGCTGGCCTGCAAACCACCAAAGGCCCCTCGCCCAGACCGACCCATGCCCCAAGGGAACACCCATCCTGATCTGGGACACCCTTCAGTGCAAACCAGCTGGCCCTCAGCCATGCACCAGGCTTCTATCCTATCTAATAAGAGTAATATGCATATTAATATCACTCTAACACGTAAATGCCTGCTCCCATGTGGTCAAAGATCCTGCTCCCATGTGGACACAAGACGGCCACCACAAGATGACTGGCAGGGGAGGACACTTGGGAGGGACCAGGCCTGCAAGGGAGAACAGTTGGGGGCGATCAAACTTGCAGGGGAAGGCAGTTATGGGTGACCAGGACAGCAGAGGAGAAAAGTTGGGGTGACCCGGCCTGTAGGGAAGGGCAGTTGGGGAGACCCAGACCTGCAGGGGAGGGCAGTTAGGGGTGACCAGGCCAGCAGGGGAGGGCAGTTAGGGACAAACAGGCTGGCAGGGGAGTGGTTAGGGGGTGATCAGGCAGAAGTGGTTAGGGGCAATCAGGAAGGCAGGCAGTTGAGGGATGTCCAACTGCCTGTTTAGGCCTGATTCCACTAGGATTGGGCCTAAATGGGCAGTCGGACATCCCTCAAGGGGTCCCAGATTGGAGAGGGTACAGCCTGAGCTGTGGGACACTCCCCCCGCCCCTGTGCATGAATTTCATGCATTGGGCCTCTAGTCTCAGTATAATTGTGAAGCCTGTGCTTTTTAAAAAATCCTCATCTTAGGATATGTTTTTATTGATTTTTTTTATAGAGAGATGAATAAATTGAGAAAGAGAGAGAAAAACATTGATGAGAGAAACACCAACCAGTTATCGAACCCACAACCTAGCTCTGTGCCCTGACTGGAATTGAACTTACAACCAACTGTGACACCCAGCTAAGGCTGTGCTTTTTATACCACATCACTGAGGCAGATCACTGAGACTCTTTAAGACTGGTTTTCTGAATGAGAATCATAATATCACAAGAAGCAGAAATTCTAAATTTTACTAACAACTATAACAGATGTTATGCTGAATAGGTACTTAACTGACAATATGAACTCTCTCTTTTACACGTCAGTTTTATAGTCCTCTAATTTTTTTTTAATCCTCACCTGAGGCTATTGTTCCATTGATTTTTGGAGTGGGAGAGAGGGCAAGACAAAGAGAAGTATGGATGTGATAGAAACACAATGACTAGTTACCTCTTGCATGAGCCCCAACTAGGACCTGGCTAGAGAGAAGCCTGTAACCGAGGTACATGCCCTTGACTGGAATCAACCCGGGACCTTTCTGTACACAGGCCAATGCTCTACCCACTGAGCCAAACTGGCTAGGGTGGTAGTCCTCCAATATTCCTAACTGCCGGAATCTACGCTACTCTTTATCAAAGTTTCATGTTACCGTGACTACTATTTGGCTAAGGATTACTATTTCTGTTCTAAGCTCAGAAGTTTCTCCAAATGACTAAGAAAATAGTATATTTCCAAAATAGAGTGCATGGGGAGGGAAATTCTTCACCTTGATACAAATGAAAAAATATAGTACTCTCTTAAGGATCTTTCTCTCTCTTTCTCTCTTTTTTTAAATATATTTTGATTTTTCACAGAGAGGAAGGGAGAGGGATAGAGAGTTAGAAACATCGATGAGAGAGAGACATCGATCAGCCACCTCCTGCACGCCCCCTACTGGGGATGTGCCCACAACCAGGATACATGCCCTTGACCAGAATGGAACCTGGGACCTTTCAGTCAGTCCACAGGCCAACGCTCTATCCACTGAGCCAAACCGGTTTTGGCATCTCTCTCTCTTTTTTAATCTTCACCCATGAATATTTTTCCCATTGATTTCTAGAGAGAATGGGAAGGTGGGAGGAGGGGGGGAAGATAGAGGAAGAGAGAGAGAGAGAGAGAGAGACAGAGAGAGAGAGAGAGAGAGAGGAGAGAAACAACGACAAGAGAAAGAGACATGTTGACTGATTGCCTCCTACATGTGCCCTTTTGGGGAATCGAACTCGAAACCCTTCAGTCCTGGGGCAGAAGCTCTAATCACTGAGCAGCTGTCTAGGGCTAAGGATCTCTTTTTAATGATTCATTGTGATTGAGGGGAGAGGAAGGAGGCAAAGGAAAAAAGTAAGTTTCATTAGATTTCAAGGAGAAAACACAGGGTGGAAATTTCCCATTCCTACTACTAAAAAAGGATACTAGGGAAAAAACTTGGATCACAGTAAGATATATCCAAGGGAAGCTAGATCATCTGACAAACCCTTCCAACCCATTCTCCACACTTTGCCATTCAATAGCATATTTAAACATAAACCTTTGCTGACTCTGCCAAGAATCTTAAAAATGACTGTTTCTGCAGTAGAATTCACTAAAAAGTGGTAAATACCAATATTATGTAAAAGTCCAGTAATATAAAGGAACAAGTCCCCAGGCTGGAATTAATGAGTAAGAGGGGGCAATGTTGTCTGCAGTAAATCTTGCCGCATATTCTAAGCCAGTGGTTCTCAACCTTCCTAATGCCACGACCCTTTAATACAGTTCTTCATGTTGTGGTGACCCCCAACCATAAAATTATTTTCGTTGCTACTTCGTAACTGTAATTTTGCTACTGTTATGAGTCGTAATGTAAATATGTGGTATGCGGGATGTATTTTCTTTGTTACAAATTGAACATAATTAAAGCATAGTGATAATCACAATTAGGTATTGTGAAATATTTATTTCTAATTACAAATAAATGAAATTTTGTCTTGAAGCATGGTGTAGCATGGGTAACAGTCTTCATATAACAACAGTAAACTACATTGTTACATTTTCTGATGGTTTTAGGCGACCCCTGTGAAAGGCTCGTTTGATCCCCAAAAGGGTCGCGACCCACAGGTTGAGAACCGCTGTTCTAAGCCCTTGCTAAGCTACGAACAAGAAGGAAAAGGCTATGAAGAGAGTTGGAGGTCACAGGCCTCAGGCATGAGTTCCTGTAGCTCTACCACCTCTCAGGCTGGCTTCCTAGGACCCGACCCCCCTACACTCCTCCCGCCTCCTCCCCGCCACACACACCCCAGTCCCACTAAATGGGCAATGCTGAGGGTGCACTGGGCCCCTAAAAACTGAATTAGGAGCAGGAACTTGGAACTTCCATTTCGTGTGCTCCTTGGCTCCCGTTTTCTCTCACCTGTTTTCGAGATGTTTAGTCCCTTGCACGTGCTTGGGACAAACAGTAGCATACATACTTTCCTATTTACTGCCAATACGAACACCGTAATTTTGCTGAGAAGAAGTTTAACAAAGTCTTTGCAAGCAAGGGGACGGCCCAGGGCTATGGAAAAGCAAAAAGCCACAGCTGGGGAAAATAGCAAACGGCTGCTTTGGGGGGAAACCTAGTGTGCACGTCCAGACATAGATTCAAAGTTCACCCACTGACCCTCGCCCCTCAGTGCCTCCCCCTCCCTACCCCCTGGAGCTCGGATTATAGGCCGTGGAGTAGGGTGGGGGAAGGAAACAATCTGGACGCTCCGGGCAGGTGAAAAAGCTGGAAAAAAGGTGACCAGAGGAGAGTTTCGGGGGAGCGAGGTGGCAGGTTACAGAGGTGAAGGGGAAAGAATGTGAGAAGAAGGAGAGGTGCGTGCAAGGGAGTGTGACAGCAGAAATGGGGCAGAGCTGGAGGAGGGGAGCGGGCCAGAGCCACACAAGGGGAGGCTCGAAGGTAAAAGGGTGGGAGGGGCAGGAGCGACTGTCCGGGGCTGGATTCTACGAGGGCGGACCAGGAGCGCGTGGGCTGGGACAGGGCCGGACAGGTCTTGCGGGCACAGCAGGGTCGGCCAGGACGGGGCTGACTCAGAGAGTGGGCGGAAAGGACTCAGTTCCTAGCTTCACGACCCCTCGGCGCCACCCTCACTCGCCTGCAGGATCCGAGCCCGCACAGCCGCCGCCGCCACTACCGCCGCCATGGTTCCCGGTGCCTCTACTCCCGGTGACTCACACTAAGCTGCAGAACTGCAGCTGCCAGACTCAGCCCTTCATCCTGCCGCACCTCTTCATTGGTGGAGAGGAACGCTTCCCTGGCCAATCACGCT
>PVJN01011518.1:0-53870 GCA_004026805.1 Lasiurus borealis
GGTGAGGGGGATGGGTTTTCCAGCTTCCTTGGCTCCAGTTGAAGTACTCAAGAGGTGGAGGCTTGGTTTCCTGGAAGAAACAGTTGCAGAGGAGCCCGCAGTATGTTTTGAAAACAAGGCTCTTCCTTTCCAGTTTTGTTCTGATTAGTAGTACCTCCAGGATGTCGAAAGTCCTGATGGTGGGGGAAGGAAGAAGACACAAGTACAAGCACTTTTATTAACAGTGTTTGAACACGAGGTTTCAATCCAAGGAAATCAAGCTTCCAGGCCTTTCTCTTCTTGGGTTTGTGGGGGTGGGGGAAGAAGGTCTCTGTCTATGTTTTGCTTTGTACCTGTGACAGTCCAGTATGTGAAGAGCTTGCCCTGGCTCCATATCCATGTAACCAGTCTGTGTGTTATGGGTCTTTCTGCAGGTGGTTTTTCTTGGGAGTAGACAGGGCACAACTGAGCTACCTTGAGCATCTTACTGCATAGTTCCCCAGTAATGGAATTTCTTTCTCTCCCCCCAAAGAGTTTGATTTAGTTACTTCTTATTTATTGGTACTATGGCTTGTTGGCTGTGGGGTGGTAGGGAGAGCAAGTTTTCCTGTTATGTACCTTCAAGTTCACCCCAGAGAGGGGGAGAAAAAGAGACTCATAGTATCGTCAGAATCCCCCAAATTGGAGGTATGCTTTAGAAAGCATTGCGAACTAATAATAGTAATTCCTCACTCTGCCAAGAAATCCAAATTTAGCCTCAGAGCTGCTGAGAAATATAAAAAAGGGGACTGAGGATTGGGATAGACGGATGATGTTACATATGTGCATTTCTGGGGGGAGAGGAGTAATCCATCCCTTTTTGAAACAGAATGTATGCATGTTGATTCCAGTTGGTGCCATGGTTTGGAAGGCTATGAAACCTAATGGATAGCTAGCTATATGGCCAAGTAGGTGAGCAAGAATTTTGTTACTTGAAGTGAACAAAAAACAATTTCCTGTTAGCAGCGGCAGAATAAAATGCTTTAAGATAAGCCTTAAGAAAATTTCCTAGGCCTTTGATACTATATAAACAATGAAGTGATTCTATCCTTGGAAGAGCTAGAACTGGGTGATTTACTTGACTATACAAAGTAAATTGAGGTACTTAAAATGTAAATTTAAAGTCTTATTTTAAAGCATGATTACCTCGCTATCCACCAGACTCTGGTAGCTTACGTAATTGTGCCCACCTTTGGCAGAAGATGTGACATTTTAATTTGTGTAAATAAGCAAACCTCAGAGGCACAGAAATTCTAGCTGCCACTGTGTTGTTTCTTGTGGAGAATCAACCAAAACCCAGTTTTGATTTCAGTCTGTGATTCAGAGGGTGATGTCATTTTCTTTAAAATCATGCTTAGCAAGTAGACTCCCTTTGGCACGCAGGACAGCCCTACTGAAAAAACTTATGCCTGGCATCTGACCAGGGCCCCCTTCTCATATAGAAAGGGGATTGGCAGCTGGAAAGCAGCCTCTGCACACACACTAGACTGGGGGTGGCCATCACCTCCCACCGTTCATCTTTCGTTCTAGCTAAGTGTGACGGCAGCTCTAGTTTGGTGCCTCTTTGTGTAGGAACTAGTCATCAGACCTTCCAAGTCTCAGAGTCAGAGCAGCTTGTATGAGGGAGTCAGGACCCGGCCGTGTTCTAAGAAACCAGAGACAGGAATGGGTGAGAAGAGGAGAAAGGAGGAATGAATGCAGAATGCTTGGGAATGTGGTTTTCATGTCTTTTTCACTTGATACCACAGGGTAGTAATACCAAGGCCACCTGACCCTCCTCTGACATGTAATAGAAACCAGAGAGAAAGGGTACAGACTGAATAAGCTCAAGCCACTGATTCAAGTAAAACGCGGTCAAAAGTATATGAAGGAGAATATCGATTCAAGTATTTGTTACATTAAGCTGAATAGAAGTTAGCCACAGAATTACTTTTACAGTAAGTCTTTATGTAGCAGGCTATACCTTGCTTTGAGCACAGTAATTTAAAAATAAAAACTGACATGGTCACGCTGGCTGGTAAGGCTCATTCGGTTGGAGTGTTGTCCTGTGCACTGGAGCGTCATGGGTTTGATTTCTGGTCAAGGCATATACCTAGGTTGTGGGTTCAACCCCTGGTTGGGGCACGTGCGGGAGGCAACCAATTGATGCATCACTCTCACATCATTGTTCTCCCCCCCCCCTCTCCCTCCCTCTTTCTCTCTCTCTTTCTTTCTCTCTCCTTCCCTCTCTAAAAATCAATTTCAAAAACACCAACAAAAACAAGAAAACATAATACAGTCAACTAGAAGTGATTTTGATAGAAGATCCTTTATTTTATCAAGAGATTGAAGGTTACCTTCTTTAACTAGTAAGCACCCTCGAGATTTAAAAATAGGATTTGAATGATAAAAATTTGATTTACCAGCAGCATTCCTCAGGAATATATCTCCATATACTGCCTGTCTATAGCCAGTGTATGAAATTATAACCTGCTAATAAGCACATTGCAGACAACAGTCACAGAATGCTTTAAATTAGAGGCATCAGGATGGGATCTGTTGGTAGCATTCATGTGTATCCAAGGAGTGTTTCCAAGGTCCTGTCCAATAATTGAGAGAAGAAAAGACACTAACAGATCAAGTCTAATCTCCTATCCCTCTTCTGAATTGACTCGGATACCTGACACCCTCATTTCCAGCCTGGCATACTCTTTTCTTCTCCAAAAGCAGGACTAGCCACTGGATGTTTGAGTTCAGTCTAATACATTTGATTCTTCTTTATCAGCCAAGATCTTTTCTGCCTCTAGACTGAGTTTGTTAAAGCATCCTTTGGTGATAGAGATTAAACTGGCCCTGCCTCCCAGTGGAGTGAGCAGGATGTGAGGAAGGAGTGGAAAAGCTGGGCATTGGAGCCAGTAGAAACATGACTAAACTGAATATGAAATCTAACCTGGTTTGGATCTTGTGACAGGAAGACTTATGTGTAGAAGCCACTTTCTCTTGTGCTTAAGTTCCTCAAGATCCACTTTTCTATTGAGGTTGGTGGCATATTTTGCCATAATACCTTTTGAACACTAAAGTTAGTACAAGAAGAGAAGGCCATTGCTGGCAATTTTATGCCCCTTTATTTATTTAACTATCACATTTGTACCCCTCTCCCTTCCCTTCTCACATCAGAAATGACAATCTATAAAAAACCTATTGGCCATTCATAGCAAGTAACTAAACACAGATTTATTATGATATATGATAAAGATAATTATTGTGATCTATCTACTAAGCTCAGCCCGAATCCCAGTTGTTTCTGTTCTGGAACTGAAACTGGATACATACATGGGGGCTTGAAATACCCTTCCACTCCTACTTACATGCACACTTACACTTGGTTTCTCTATAGATTTTGTAGGGAAGGAGGAAAGAGTTCCCAGGATCCTTGTGTATGATTGGGGAAGTAAATGATTTGTTACCATGGAATAGACTTCTTGCATTTATTTGAAGAGGATTGAAATCAGGATACCAGACATATCATGAGCTCCTACATTAAGTGCTAGACACAGGGCAGGCTTAGGGATTCATTCTAGGGAGACAGAGGGGATTCTGAACCTATAAAAAGGAAAACCCACCTTCTGGACTTTTCAGTGGGTTAGCTCCATTGTATCTGCCATTTGCAAATAAAAATTAGCTCAGAATCAAGATGGTGTTGATTAGCTCAGGAATGCAAGTCAGGAGTTGAATGTGGTTCTCCCATTTAAAACCATTGAGGAATAATTTCTCGGAACTAGGAGTATTGAAGTTAAGTGAGCTAGCACCAGAATTCTAGAATTGCAAGGGCCTTCCTTGGGGATCTGGTTTTGTGAACCCACACAGTTCTGGTATATGAGTTCACATCTCATCTGTCTACCCCATAGGAGGTTTGTCCAGTACTGAGTAGCTCCACTGACCAATGCAAGCAAACCGGCTTTCTTCAGAGGCCTGAAGTGGTCCCTAGGGAATGAAAAGGAAACAAAGTCCGGTGGCTGTGTGTGTGCCCTGATTGGGGGAAATCCTCTCCCTTGTCTTGTTTTTCCCAACTTAAATACTCTGTTCTTTCCCTTAACTCGCTGGAAGGGGGGTTAAAACAACTCATTGTCCTTAGTAGAAAATAAACCCCACCCTGAAAACAGTAGCATAGTTCTCAGTCATGCCCCTTTTCTTAGTACCTCTAAGAGAGGCCAAGAGTGGTGGGAGATGAGGATGCCCTGAGACTCTCCAGAGGAGGCACGAAGTGGTGCATGTTGTTATCACTCACAGGTATTAATGTTTTTCTGGGCCCATTGACACTACCCTGGGAATGTCCTCTCCCAACAAAACTTCCAAGAATAATTTCAGGCGTCCTGTTGAAATCCTTGAGAATAGAGGAGCCAAGCTAGAGTAGTGATGAGTTTGAACGTCCTGTCTCAGCTGGAATGCTTACACAGGTCTCTGAGTAGTATGGGTCTCGGGGATCTGGTCCTTTGGTTATTGTACCATTGTCAGGTTAGGTGTGAGTTCAGGTTTGTCACTCTGAGCTGAAGTGAAAACCTCCAGTCTGGCATGCAATACCATATAAAGCAAAGGACAGAATGAAGAATGGTGCCTCATGCTATTTTACCACTGGTTTTCAGGGGGGAAGAAAGCCTTGATTTATAGATTTGTTGATTTCCGGGATGTAAATAGTTCTTATAGTTGATTCAAACTACCAATGTGACATTGTTAAACACCCAGTTGGGAAGAGATGTGCACAGTCAGGTGAGCTGGTTGAATCATGGTGTACATGCACAGACAATTTACCTCTTGCATTGTTTCACTTACCCTTAGCCTGTGGACTGAGCTACATGTCAGCCTAAGGAGCCATTAAATTGGATTCAAAGAAGGCAGTGGAGCAAATTTGGAGCCCTAAAAATCACGGTGGCCAGTAAGGGCACATTCCTCCACATGATTATTGGCTTCCAGCATGTGCATCTCTTCCCAGCAATCGCCCACCCCCCAATATATACCCACTCGAGTATCCATTCTGACCATGTAAACATTACCTAGACTCCCATGCCAGGTCAGATTCTAGCAACGAAAGGCAAGAAGCCCAGCATTTGATGGCATACCAAAATGCCATAATATTCAAGGTACTCTTAATACCCTGTACTATGGTGTACCTCCTCTCTGGGAGCCAAATCCCTGGATATAATTTATTCTCAACCTTAGATGGATTTGGGTAAGTTATTTCTGTCCAGTTACTCTGTTTAGATCAGGGAGGAGGCCATCATTGGAAAAGTGGCCTTGGGAGTTCCTCAGTGTGCGGTACACAGCTCACGTGACTCCTGATGCTCATATGCTCTCCAGTCTAAAGTAATAGTATAGGCTTTGTGATTTGGCCGCGTGGGTTGGTGAGACCCTGCTGGGTAAGGAAAGGTGCTGCTGGAGGGTATAGGGCTCAGCCTAGCAGGCAGGCCGGGATCTGGGTCCTCCCAAGGTCTGCAGCACCACTGAGATCTGTTTGGTGTTTGACAGGTGCTCTTCTGGCCACATATCCAGCTGGACTCCCTGTGCCTCTGCAGGATGGTGGGTTCCTTGCCCTTTAAGAGCAGATGTAGTTCTGAAAGCTGAAGTTGTGTAAGACTGGCCCAGTGGTGTAGCCTGAGAGCAGTTGCTTAGGGAGAGCCAGGGCAGGGATTGGGATGGGATGTTGAGTTAAATCTTCACGTTTTGGTGTTCACTTTGTCACATTCTCCATCTCTTGCAGTAGTATTTTGCCTTTGAGTAACTGTCCCCAGCTCCAGTGCTGCAGGCACATTGTTCCAGGGCCTCTGTGGTGCTCCTGATGCCCCTCACCCACTGTCGAAGATCCCCGGTGGGCGAGGGGGCGGCAGGGATCCTTCTCTCTCAGCTCTAATATATAAGGTAAGGAGGACCCTGGGGCGGAAGGCTTGGAGCAGAGACTTCTCATACTCTACTGTGCTGCTGCTTAAGGACAGCAATCACTTCCCTTAATCTGACTCAGGTCAGGCCAGTAGGGAGATTGGGAAGGACTCTGAACTGTGGCTGCTATGTGGCTTTTGGGGAGTAATAGCAGAATAGCAGCACAAAGCAAACACCCTGCCATCTTCTTGGCGGTCAGCACTTTAGTGCTGGTTCAGGGTCTGGAGTGGAAAGGGTGTGAGAGCTCTTTCAGGTGCTACTCCTTCCTGTTTCTCTGAGAAATACCACGGGTGAGGAGGAGCAGTTTTCCCATTGTCGTCTTTATTTGGCATTCTGATCGTCCCTTACCAGTCTGCTTGGGAAGGTGGGGGTAGGAGGATAGTGTGGAGGTTTATAGTAAGGAGAGGGCACCTTACATCTCAGTTACCTATCATCCTGGTAGCATATGGCACAGCCCAGGGGCTTTAGAGATCCCTGAGAATCTGCCTGGGAATAATCTGGGTTGGGGCAGCCAGCCTTTTGCTGGCTTTTGCTCTCCTGTGATTAAGACCTAGAAGTTGGTTTAGCTTCACCCTAAAACTGGCATTGAAGAGTGGGGTAGCAGGGCAGCTGAGTGTGGGTCTCCTGAGATTGTGGCCAGGAGACACAACATGGACCCTGCAGTCTACCTGGAAGCAGGCTTTGGTTAGTCTGGGTCCCAGTCACCCCTAACACATATTTTGTTTCTAATGTTTCTCTTTTAGAGGGAAGGAAAAAAGCATGGTGCTGAGGGGGGTGGGCATGCATGGATTTTGATTTAGGGAGACATGGTTAACTGCCATTACTTGCCATGGAGCCTTGGATCAGTTGCTTAATTGTTCTGGGTCCCTAGTATCTCAGATTTAAAATGGGGATATTATATGCCTACTTCAAGTGCTTGTTATGGTCATTGACAAATGGGAAAGCACTGTGCACAGTATTTGGCATCTAGTAGGCACTTGGTAAGTATTTTCCTTCCCATCATTTTGGCTTTTAGCTAACATCAATTAGCCTTAGTGCCTAATGAATAATAGCTTTATTTAGCTAGCATGGCTCTTTTTAGCTCTCTATTTTCATGGTGCCCTCAATCCCAATCTACCCTGAGATTGACTATAGGAGCCTCTTAGCACCACCCAGGTAAGGGGAGCCTATGATGTGGCCAGAAACAGTAGTAATATGGTCCCTGGACTAATCTCTTCCCAGGACGAGAAGCTCACTGTGACCCAGGACCTCCCTGTGAATGATGGAAAACCTCACATCATCCACTTCCAGTATGAGGTCACCGAGGTGAAGGTCTCTTCCTGGGATGCAGTCCTGTCCAGCCAGAGCCTGTTTATAGAAATCCCAGATGGAGTATTAGCTGATGGGAGCAAAGAAGGGTAAGGAGCAGTGGCTGGGGGAAGGGAGAGAGAAACTGGGGAGAGGTCCCATTCCAGAGAAAGGGATATGCTTACTGGGGAGAACCGAACAGTAGGGAGTCTGCCTTCTTCCCTAGCTCTAGGCCTCCCAAGCAGATACCATTTTGAAACAGGTTATTTTTACCCAGTAAAACAGGCTTGCTCTAGCTTATAATTAAAGCAGATCATTATCACATTAACCAAATCCCTGTCATTAATCACTCCATGGGTCATTATTCCCAGCAGACATTAAATCCTTCTTGAGCCACCATACAGTGGTACAGTTCAAAAGGCCAGGATGCTCAGAGATCCGATGGGATTTCATTTTATGATCGAGGCCCCCAAACAAGTCAGATGTGTGGGAAACAGTCCTGAGGACAGAGTTCTCTTGAGTGGTTCCAACCTCTTGAGGAACTCCTTTTTTGGCAGTGTTAGGGCTCCAGAGTCCCTCTCAGTGGCAGGTAATCATCGTCAAACTTGGCAACTTTGGAAGGCTCCTGAAAACTGGGTTCTCTTCCTAGGCCCCATATGTTTTGTGAACTGTATTAGTTAAGTTGGTCAGAAGAACTCCTATTCCAGCAGAGATAATCCAATAACATTTTTCTTCTTCTTTTTTTTTTTTTATTAATCCTTACCTGAGGGTATTTTTCCCCTTGAGCTTTAGAGAGAGTGAAAGGGAGAAAGAGAGAGAAACACCAATGTGAGAGAGACATATTGATTGATTGCCTCCTGCAACGTGCCTCAGTTGGGGCTGGGGATTGAGCACTTGATGAGAATTGAACCCTGGGCTCTTCAGTTCAAGTGCTGACATTCTAACTACTAAGCCAAACCAGCTAGGGCTCCAAAAACATTTTTCTTAAAGACTGTAGCTTATTTTTTCTGAATTCAGAGCTCCTGGGGTCTTGAAATAGAAACTCCCTGAAGTTTCTCTATAATGTGGCTGTAAGCCTCAAAAAAGCCTTTTTTGTGAGTCGATAGGTGGGAAGTCTAGAGAGGTGGTAGTGGGCCTGACTTTTCTTTCCTCCTTGCAGATTGTTAGCACTGCTAGAGTTTGCGGAAGAGAAGATGAAAGTGAACTACGTCTTCATCTGCTTCAGGAAGGGCCGGGAAGACAGAGGTGAGGAGTTAAAGCAGTCTGAGACCTACTTCCCAGATAATGGGGTCTAGGGAGAGAAAAGGGGGTTCTTATACAGTGAGGTAGGGCCCTTGAGTTTGCCACACAAGACTGGGCAATCATGGGGGGCAGTGCCCAAAGGGTCTTTTAGTCAAGGACTAGTGCTTTTTCATTCTATTTTTGTTTTGGATTTTTCCTTCATTTGACCCTACCCTTGTGTTTCTATTAAAATCCTTTTAACACTCTTGTCTTTTGCAGCTTCACTCCTGAAGACCTTCAGCTTCTTGGGCTTTGAGATTGTACGTCCAGGCCATCCCTGTGTACCTTCTCGGCCAGATGTGATGTTCATGGTTTACCCCCTGGACCAGAACTTGCCCAATGAGCACTAATGATCAGAGGATGCTTTGCCCAAGAGCCACAGTGGGGAAAGAGGGAAAGTTAGGCAGCCCTGGGACAGAGGAGGGGGCTCCTCACTGTCTAGGAAAGGACGCTGAGGGGCTCAGAGTGAGGGTTGCCTATTGTGTTCTTGGAGTTGACTCGTTGAAATTGTTTTCCATAAAGAACAGTATAAACATATTATTCACATGTAATCACCAATAGTAAATGAAGATGTTTATGAACTGGCATTAGAAGCTTTTTAAACTGCGCTGTGTGATGTGCTCTATCTAGCCTAGGGGGAGGACATTGCCTAGAGGGGGAGGGACTATCTGGGTCTGGGGCAAGACCTAGAGGGTTGGTGGGTAGCACTGTCAGGCTCAGGCTCCCCAGCTATTGGGCATTTTTTTGGTTTTTAAGACGTGTGTACTTTCTTTCCTTGCTTCCTGTCACCCCAAGGGCTCCCAAGTTGCAGCCCCATGCGCAGCAGTGTCCTCGAATTGTTTTTTGACGCTCCACCTGGGCTTCTCCGTGTGCATTTGTGTCTGGCCTGGAGAAAATGGGTCTGACCTCCCTCTTTCTTTATAGCTTCGTGTTATTTTAGCATTTGATTAAACTGGCTTAATCTGTTAAATGTTACCAGTGCATTTTGAATAGGGGCATTCAAGTTCATTCCCACCACCAGGGCTTTCTTTGGGGTGCCTGGGCCCTATAAAAGACTAGCCAAACTCCAGTTCTCAGATCATGGCCAGGAGCTGTTGCTACTGGCTGCATGGCTTAGGCCCCAGCACTGTCTTCTGTCTAGGGTCACAAAGAGCAGAGAGAAAGAGGAATAGCGACTCAGGGCCTGGGATTGAGGGGGGAATCTGTTCCTAAGGACTGGATGCCTCTGCTTGACTGAGTGCAGTGCTAACTATATCCCTCCTCCCCCCAACAGGTTGTGAATAGTGCCTGAGACCCTGCTCCACAGGGCCTGGGGGTGAGACTGGGGTTATAGAGTTGGCCTGCCCTTTTCTGTTTTCAAGGTACAGCTTGTTCTAAGGGGAGAGGAAGGAGGAGAGATCTAGTCTGGGTGAGGGGGATGGGGGTGTCAGGGAGGTAAGTGTGTTGTGCTACAGTGTCAATAAACTGATTTAAAGTTGTCCTTGGCCTGTTCTTTATTCCTGTACCAGGACCAGCTTCCCACCACTACTGTCTGTCAAATCTAGAGCCATAAGGGGGTTATGCATGCTTCTGAGGTAAAAGGCTGCTGTGTGCCAGATGAACCAGCGGAGGTCTTTGGAGCCACATTACACTGTAAAATGTGGGGTTGCTAGGAGTCTGGGACATACTGTCAGAAGCCCTTAGAGAGTCAGGTGTACACAGCAGCTTTGTCCAGAATGGAGGCGTCAACTTCTTCATAGGTCTTGTATAGAAGGCTGGGTCCTGAAACCAGGTTCTGGCTTTTGCACCGAGCTGACGTTCCCATTCCTGGAAGTGTCTGAAGGAAGCAGCGCACGCCTTCCTTAGGAAGATGTTTTTCTCCCTTTGGAGCCCAGTGCCCTCAGGCATGGCTGCTGTTCTCCTGATGGAGGCATACCACCAGTCTGATGATGAATAAGCTCTCAGTGGCATTGAAAGGGCCACTTCAGCCGAAACTGGTTTGGCTCAGTGGATAGAGCGTCGGCCTGCGGACTGAGAGGTCCTGGGTTCGATTCCAGTCAAGGGCATGTATCTTGGTTGCAGGCACATCCCCAGTAGGGGGCGTGCAGGAGGCGGCTGATTGATGTCTCTCTCATCGATGTTTCTAACTCTATCCCTCTCCCTTCCTCTCTGTAAAAAGTCAATAAAATATATTTTTAAAAAAAAAGGGCCACTTCACATATGACCTCTTAATTTGTCAAGGGCTTATTACTATTTCTTCCCTCTTCTGTTTTCTCAGGTGAAGTGTGGGCCTGTTCTACGGCCGAACTGTGGCCGTCTTTCTTTGAATCTTTGGTCTATTTTAATATTGTTTGTGAAACTTGTTTTCACACTGGGCCAAGTCATTAACCTTGGATCCTACCTGGTATTCATTAAAAGAAGTGAGCTTAGCACCTTCACCCCTCCACAGTTATTAGTGGAAGGTCAGCCTAGAGACATTCAATTGAAATAAGGACCTGAAGATGTCTTCATTGAGCAGATACCCCCTAGAGGCAGTATAAAGGCAGGGACTGAAGCGAACAAGAGAGCAGTATGTGAATGCTAACAATGGCGAAGTTAATGTGGACAGTCAGTATATTAATTGGCTCAGGAATGGATACATAATTCAATGACACATGTTGAATCTTTTGAACCTTTTTCACCAATCTACAAGAGTGGTGAAAAACCAAGACAAGACTGCCCTTTATTATCCCCAAAGCTAGCAGAGTGGACAGGAAACGCATCATTTTGCTGCCATCTACTGGTGGATCCTCTCAATACAGCCAGAATTGGATAAAATCAGAAACCCAGACAGTTAAGAATTCCCTTTGAAAAAGATAAGACCACTAAGAGGAAAGAAACATGATAGATCCCCCAAATTTGCACTCCAATTAAAAAAGCAACCTATTTTTGGGAATGATGGATTGGGGGAAGGGGATATAATGTGATGAAAGGCAAATTAGTCTAAATTTAAGAACAGGGACATTAAAAACTTTATTTAATAAATACAACAAATAATTTAAAAATATACTTCAATTCCAAACCCAATTAAGAAAAGGAAGCAGCAAGGAGGGAAAAAGCAGAGAGGGGAAAAGAAAGTCATGGAAAGGAGAAAGTTCAAGAGGTGGAACAACGATTTGGTTGGGCTGTTTCAGAATGTACCACCCTTTGAAATTCTGATCAAATGCTCTTGACCCATAAACATTTAGGGCTTGTTCTGATGGGGTGGGCAGCCATAGGAATCCACCAGCAGGGAACGATTCTCTGGTATCTGGATTAGAGCACCATGGGAGGCTAGAATTGGGGGATTTTTAAAAGGGGTTTCCCACTCTTCCTAAAAAACCATCTGTTCTAACTCGCAGGCAGGTTGAAATAGTGCAAACTCTTAAAGAGCGCCCCACTGCATAGTTTCACAGGTAAGTATCCAAAACCAGGGTTTTTGGGACGTCCCAGAGTACCCAGGAGTCCAAAGCCACTTGGGTGAATGGGATCTAAGGGGAAGGAAGACAGGAGAGGCCAGGGCACAGGTTAAAGCTCCTGGATAAGGCAGTGGCCAAGCTGGAAAACTGCTGGTAGGAAGGATTGCAGGGTAGATAATCTGGACATCAAATTCAACAACTTGCCATCAGCCAGGGAAGGTGGAGCTGAGGATGCATATGGAACAGGACCAGGAAGATAAAGCTGAGATAGAATGGAAAGGTGGGGAGGAAAGAGGAGGAGGCAGCTTAGCAGCAAACTCCAGGAGAAATAACCAGCAGCCCTCACAGATTTGTGATTGTCTCTTAAAAAGATTTATTTTTCTCTTCTTGCCTGAATGTACAAAGGCAAAAAGAGTACAGTTTGTATATATATATATTTATATATATATATAAAAAAACAAGGAACTTGGTAATGTACACTTTACATAAGGGAAGAATCAGGAAGACTGAAATTAAATCCAACAGAGCAACGCCAATGGAACAAAAGCTATGAACAGCAACACTGCCCCTCCAGCCCGGGCCTCCAGCTCGCCCCAACCTGCTCCCAACGGGGGCTGAGCACCAAGGCGAGCGGGTGGGCTGGGGCAGGAGGGGCTGGGATGGAGTTTGGGAGGGGCTCAATCCCAGGAGGGGCCCATGGCAGAGGATCATCAGAAAACTTCTTGGGATGCCCAAGTAATAAAACAAATAATAAAGGCCCAGAATTATGGGGCCAACTAGCTGCCCAGTGGAGTCTTGGGGGCATCAGAGTAGTCAGTGGGATGGTGATAGGGTATATGGGTAATTAGTGACATGGGTGACCTCAAAGCCCGTATGAAATAACTCTTAGCCCTTCTGTAGTCGTATCCTCCCACTCCTGAGGCCAAGTCTTCCCACACCCACCATGGAGCCTGGAGAGAAGAGATTTAAGAATCACTTCATTTCATGGGGTGTCCTCTTAACCTTTCTGCTTGTGATCCTCTGACCTTGAGATGTGTGGAGAGGATGAAAATAAGAAGGAAATTGCATACATGTACATATACATGTACCAACGGGGAAAGGGGCTGAATGAGGAAGAGGAGGATGTGAATCTTGAGCAGCAGCTCTCCAAGCTTGGCTGTCTCTCCCTCTAGGTTCTCTGTGGGGAACGTAACGAGATGTCTAGCAGAGGCTGGACAGGGATGGCGCCAAGAGCGCCTTGGTCTGGTGGTCTGGGCCCTTAGCAGCAACCTTTTCCAGACTATGCTTACAGAGTAGGGTGGGAATCCTTGCTTCGTGTCTTGTCCCTCTGACCAGGACATGGGTGCCACAGGTACCCTCACCTGTGTTCCTCCTCCCCATGTAGAGGATGGAGGTGGACAGTAAATCCTTCACTCAGCGCTCATCAAGGATCTGTTTCCGCTGCTGCTGCTGCTTTGTGCTATTCTAGGGAAGGAAGATTGGACCTGGCAAGGATCTGAGAGCAGGAGGATTAGGGATCAGGAAAAGATGGTGCCATTCTGCCATTCCTGTCTTTTACTTGCTCTTCTGGGCAGCTCAGCTCCCACTCTTCAAGGGAGACTTGGATGTAAGGATCCAAGAGCCAAAAGTTTAATAGGGGAAAAGAAAACAAAAGAAAAAGCTGTTCCCTTCTGTAGAACCCAAGGCTGCCCTGCTAATATGGAATTTCTTCTTCTCTGTGTTACAGAATGAAGTGGAAAGGGCAGGAATGCAGACCATGCCTGCCCGATGGGAAAAAAAAATTACTTTAAACGGTTTCTTTACAATATGTACAGATCACGCTGTAAGCCAGCGCCACAGTTACAGAACACACAACAATATTTAAAAACAAACAGGAACAGAGACAGGCCCTTGGCTTCACCCCACAGGAGTGTGGGAGGGCATAATCAGGCTGGAATTAAGTCATCCTCTTAGTGGTGACTCAGGTTAGGTGGGGTGTCACTTCTATGGATGAAAGGGGTGTCACTGTTCAGAGCACTGCCCACTGGGGCAGCAGGAGGCAGAGAGAATGATGGAGGAGAGGGAGGCTTCTTGGGGGCCTGCTAAGAGGTCTAAAATGGTGAGAATAAAAACGAGAATGTGAAACCTTCAGGAAAGGTCTATAGATCAGAGGGGCTACTCTTAGGCAAATGACCCTGAGCCTCTAGATCTAGAGTAGGGCTCTGGGATCTTGGAAAGCAGCCTTTGCTGGACATTGTGCTAACTGCCCTCCACCTCCATGACCCATGCTGTCAGAGCCAAGTACCTGCTTTTAACTGGTCACTTTTGGCACTCTGGTCACTAATACCCCTGTGTAGTCTAGGCTGGTGTCTGTCAGTCTTTATTTTCTGTCAATCCAGGTCAAGGACAGATAGGAGAGGAGAAGAACAAAGAGATGATACCTCAAAAGCAAAGTAAGAGCTAAAGCTTCCCACACCACGGGGAAGAAGTGACTCCAATAAAGCTACCAAAGCATTGTCTCTTCCCAGTACAAAGAGCACAGAGCCTGGACTGAGAGCAGAGAAATGTCTGCTGCCTCAAAGCACAGCTCCCACTGAGTACACTTTGTGGCTCAGAGGAGTAATGGCTTGAATGTGTTACCCCAGGTCTAAGGAACACAACCTCCCATGATCAGTGTCTCCTAAAACAAAAATGTGTGTTACAAAGACACGGCTCATATTGGCACACATGGGGTTATAGACTGAGCTATATAAAACCATATATTTGTATACAGAGGAACCTAGCTGTATATATTTGTGACCCTATTGATGGCTGAATGGACAGGACATCTCTTAAGAACTGCCCCCTGGGCCTTGCCCTGAGGACTCTGGCAGACTCCGAAGCTCCCCAGGCTGGGGAATACTATTTTACCTGCCTGAGACTTAACACCCAAGCAGTGGAAAAGAAGAGGAGAGATCAGTGTGAGAATCCCCCCCCGGGCACAGGGGTCAGGAGGGAAGAGAGAAAGGGCCAGGTGTTGAGGGGTAAGAAGCAGCAGGACTTAGTGGGGATGCAGTTCTATTTCACAGACTCCATTCATGCTCCAGTTCCAGCTTACTGCCAGTACCCCTGGGGAGCCCCGTGCTGGTCTGGGACCCCCAGCCCTCTGCCTGACCAGCAGCCCAAGGCCATGCTGGGCAAGTACCATGGTCATCCTTTCCAGGCTGGGCTCTGAGCATTTATATGTGCTCATGTGAGAGGGGAGAAGTCTTCATGTTTGAAGACCTTGTTTTCACAATTATAGAGAAAACAGCCCCCAATTTCTTTCCTGAGATTCTAATTTCTCCACGTGCTGTCAGTTCCCAGGGCTCAAACCACTGGGGAGATGCAGGATCTGGTGATGATGGTAATAACGGTGAGAGGGAATGGCTGCTGTGCTGTCTTCAGACCTTACCCAGTGCTTAGGGGTCCCTCCCTGGGTGGGGGCTGGTAGTTGTCCGGCACCTGACCAGGGGTTGGGGAACAGAGCAGTGACTTCTCTGGGCTGAGGCCATGTTCCCCATGCCTTCATCTCCACAGAGGCCACAACAGTCACAAATGCGGCCCAGAGAATAAATATTTTTGCCAAGTACCAGCTCTCCAACTCCTGAGGAAGAGGGAGGGTGGGGGAGTCCGGGACCTGGTGGAGGCGAGATAGCCAAGGGTCTGCCTTCGGTCATGGTGGGAACACGGCAAACAGGATGATCAACACCATTTAACTGATGTATTAATGGCACCTCCAGCACCTCCTTGGGGGAGCCAGTCTGGCCCGTGAAGCGGACTTTATCCCGGCACTTGGTGTTCTGTAAGGGAAACATGGACAGATAACCAGGCACTTAGCGGCTGGCACAACAACCACAAGGTGGCGCTACAAGAAAATGAACTGAGGGGAGGCAGCTATTGCTCTCCCTAGAGCAGTGGTTCTCAACCTTCCTAATGCCGCGACCCTTTAATACAGTTCCTCATGTTGTGGTGACCCCCAACCATAAAATTATTTCCGTTGCTACTTCATAACTGTAACTTTGCTACTGTTAATGAATCGTAATGTAAATATCTTTGTTTCCCAATGGTCTTGGGCGAAGCTGCTAGCGGTTCTCAACCTGTGGGTCAGGTTGAGAACAGCTGCTGTAGAGTCTAAGACCTTTGGAGTAGCAAAAACACAGTTATGAAGTAGCAACGAAAATAACTTTATGGTTGGGGGTCACCACAACATGAGGAGCTGTATTAAAGGGTCAAGGCATTAAAAAGGTTGAGAACCACTGCCCTAGAGGATGTGTTCCACAGTCCCTCTCAGAAGAATGTGGCTTCACGAGAGACATGTACTAGAGGCTTGGCCAAGGTTCCACCATTTCCAGACTGCTGACCCCACACAGCTATCCCTCACGCAGGCTCCACAGATACTCTGTGACCCACGAGAGTTGTGATCAACTATCTTTACTCTATGTGCTGCCCCAAATTGAAAATCACTTACCATTCTCACCTCCGGGGAGGTGGGTAGAGTGAGGGAGCTGAGCCTTGCTGGCTGGCAACAATGGCTGTGGAAGAAAGCCCTGAGTGAGGAGGAGGACATGTTAGTGTGGTACTCCCACAACCTCTGATTCAAGCCCTTTCTCTTGACCAGCTGGGTGGGGAGAGGAGGAGTTTCTCCTTATTTCCCTAACTCTATCGAGTTTTGGGATGCTGACAGAAAAAAAAGTAATACTTGGCCAGATATAATTGCTAGGGATAGAGAATAAGGCTCCATTTTTCAGCTGCTTGCTTCTCTTTGGCTGTGGGAACACCTGTTCCTTATTCTTTTGAATATGAAAGCCAATTTTCTGGAGAAGTTTGAGAGTCCCCAAGCTCCAAGGGAGGAAATAAACGTCTTATGTTTTAATGATGGTCTGCAGGAGGCTAGGATTCTGACAGAAGCTATTAAAAAAAAAATTCTTGCCAGGGGCTCCTTGCTGTGGACAACGCTACTGCTATGGAGTTAAAAGGCGGGCAGTGGGAAGTGAGGCTTACCTGCTGCATAGGGTAAGTTGTACTGTGCTGGGAGCAGTGAGTAGCCCAAGTGGTGGTGGTGGTGATGTGTGGACATCAGGCGCTGCGAAGGAGAGGTGCGGGGCCGGTCTACACTTCTATCACCGGCACCTGCTCCTCCGATGCTGCTACAGCTGCCACCACCCCCAACCACCCCACAGCCTCCCCGATCTCTCTCCTGAGAAGTTTTATCACTTATCTGGAAAGGAAAGCAACACAAAAGCACTATTGTGAGACATACATGAGAGCAAGATGCCAGAGCCCACATCATGACTCCTTAAACATGCAGAACACCTAAGAATCAAGGCGGTGCCTGGAGGAGCCAGCTGCACTGTGGTTAGGACCTGATCTTGTCCACCTTCTCCCGGACTCTGATTCAAGTCCCATTGGTTTTGTGTTTGTCTGCAAGTGTAACTGCACTTCCCTTACCGTGGGAGACTTGCTTTTGTAGTGACTGGCATGCTGCTGTAAGATGTCCAAGGCTTTGGACTCTGAGCCAGATTTACAACTGACACTGGGGCTGGCTCGTGCCTTGTCAGCAGCATCTTCACCCCCTGAGACCTTGCTGCCATATGGGGAGAAAGAGTAGCTGGAAGGTAGGTAGGAACCTGGGAAAGGAGAAAGAAAGTAGTCAGGGAGATGGGAGAGGTAGAAGAAACTCTGCGTTAGTGAGCATGCCTGGGAGGGTATCAGCTTCCCGAGGCACAGGGATAGTTTCTACTCCAGTGTCTTTGGGCTGAGATGATTAGTTTGTCCTTTCTTTCCTGAGCTCTAGAGGCAAAATTAGCTTAGGGATATTAGAAACATGACTCGCAGTCTCTGAGAATCAATTTTCCTGGAGTCCCAGTCTCAGATTCAGCCTGGAGAGGTGAGACGATGAAGTGGAAAGGTCACAGGATATGAAGGCAGATGGCCTTGGGCTCAAATCCTACCCCTGAGACTTAACAGTTGGGTAGCCTTAGCAAATTAACAATCTTCCTGAGCGTCAGTTTCCTCACCACCAAAATGAAGATACCAAATCTTATTTCACAGGGTGTCGGGTGGATTAAAGATAATGCACAAAAATACCTAGGACATTGCCTGGCCCAGATCAGGCACTCACCCAATATCACTATTATTTTTATGGAGATGAGTAGGGGTAATAGGAGAAAGGAGTGAGACATTTTCCTAACTATCTGAAAGCTTACTTGATCAAGACTATTTCAGCTGTTCTCCCATAGGGAGGGGGCAGCTTGTAGGAGGGAAAGAAGTTCTCTCTCACCCCATAAGTACCACACAATAGACATCAGTGAGTAGAGTGAAATAAGAAATTTTTCTCCTAACAAGTTAAAAACACAAACTCCTACTGTGTGTCCCCTAAGAACTCAAGGATGATAGTACAAAGAGCTTGTCTTTCCCAAGCTGAGCCTCTTCTAGCTGGACTTCCCCACAATCTGACTTCCAATGCTCTTCCCCTCCTGCCTTCCAATCTTATAGCTGAACAGGGTCTTGCAAATGAATACATGCAGTGTGCCGATTTGAATGTTATTAAGCTGTAAGTTCCTTGAGGGGAAGGACTAGTCTTCCCTATGTCTTTTGTGTTCTCCACAGTGCCCAAATGGAATGCAAAATAAAGAATATGTGTGTAACAAATCCTCGTTGAGGGAAGATGGCAGTGGTACGGAGAGAATTTTACCTCTTGTTATCCATGAAAAGTGACTGTAGAGGCAACCCTTTAGTGAAGCAAGGGAGATAGAAGTGGTCCCACAGACTGTAATTAAGGGTCAAAGAGTTGGGTGTAGAGGGGCTACTTCACAGAATTTCACATTCAAAAAAGGGCTATAATCTACCTGAGTCCCAATAAGCTTTAGAACTGAGCAAAAAAACTGGATTTGAAATCTCTGCTTCATTTCCACCCGTAGGTAATGGAACACCAGCTGGAAGGTGGTGCCATACCTGGGTAGTTCTGCATCATCACAGCAGGCATGCCCCGGTAGCTGGGGTGGTTGGGGTCATAGGACTGGCTGTAGGAGTAGCCATGCATGTAGGGGATGTAAGACTGGTGCTGGGTGAGAGGGGAGGACACAGGCACATGGACACTTGGTCGGGGCTCCTTGCTCCCAAGGCGAGATTCCTCAGAAGTGGGCAGCTTGCAGTCACTACTTGTGCTTTCCTTCCCATCCTCCTTGGGAACAGAGTCCTTATTCCGACTCCTTTCCTCCTTCAATTTGCGGTCCCGCTCCTCTTTCCACCTCTCATCTTCTGACTTGATGTCTGAATACTTGGCAGGATAAACATATGTCCACATCCGAGGCTCAGCTTCCTACAATCACAGAATGAGCACTGAGTGTTGCACAAATGAAGAGGGGGACAGAGAGAGAGAGAGAGAGTGATAGATAGTTCAAGCCCAGGGTCCCAGCAAACACCAAAGCAGACCCTAAGGCAGAGTATGCCAGTGGCCTCTATTGATTGTTTACAATGAACTCTGGTCTCTCCTGCTTAAAAAGCCTGTCCCCTCGGCCTCAAGGGAAAGGAAGAAAGATGGGGAAATAAAAGAAAATCTATCAGTGGGTCTCCTTAATGAGAGAACAAACATACTGGAGAAATGACTTCCTGAATAGAAAAGGTTGCTTCCTTTCCAAGGATATTTAGGTTATTTCATTTCTTCAAGACAAGCCCAGGGCAGAAGGCCTAACTGTGGCACCACAGGGAAGGGGAGACTTTCTTAAGTTTCTTGAGCAGCCCTGGCAGGTACGGCTCATTTGGTTAAGCATCATCTAATGGTCTCTGGTTCAATTCTCGGTCAGGGCACATGCCCGGGTTGTGGGCTCAGTCCCCAGGGGCATGCTGGAAGCAGATGATTGATGTTTCTATTTGTCTGTCTCTCTCCCTCAACCTCCTCTCTGTATAAAATCAATAAAAACATATTAAAAAAAGAAAATAAGTCTTTTGAGCAGAGCAAGATGTGAGACCAAGTTCTTGGTTCTAGCTCTTCCTATAAAATATTTTTGAAAGTAACAGTTTGAGTAGTGTACTTCTGGTCTACTCTAAAATTTGGACAGATCACCATGAACTCATTCCACAGGAACCAAACACTGGAAGAAACACTGGACTAGAAATCCAGATAGCTGGGTTCCAGTTTTGTTTTGTTTCTGGGGCTCTCTTGTCAAATGGGAAAACAACTTTTACTGATGTAAAAGTGTCCCTCCCCCTTTTGTTGTTAATTCTCATTTGAGGATATATATGTTTTCCCATTGCGTTTCAGAAGGAGTAGAAGGGTGGGAGGGAGGTGGTGAGAAAGAAACATTGATGTGATAGAGAAACATCGACTCTTTGCCTTCTGTAGGTGCCCCGACTGGGGTGGGGAGTAAACCTACAACCCAGGTAGGTATGTGCCGCTGACTGCAATTGAAGGAGACGCTTTGTGCATGGGCCGGTGCCCTAACCACTGAGTACACTGACCACGGCTAAACATGCTTTTTGCAAAACATTTAAATGATTTAAAAGGTAAAAATATCCTTAAAATTATAGATTTCTCCTGCTAATCTGTATTCTGTTGACCTCCTGCAACAGGACAACCCTGAGTGTGAGGAAGAGAGAAAGACAGTATTTCTATTTCTTCCCAGAACAGTTACCTGTCGGTACCAGAGTATTGGATCCACCTCTGCCTGTCGGCCACACTCAGCACCTGTTTTAGCCTCAGAAGCCTCCTTGCCTAGGTGGCTGGCCTCACTCAGCTTCACTTTAAGTGTTTCTGGGGCCTGGCTGGGGAGTTTGGAAGAGTCATCTAATTTGGGAATAATGACTGATTTGGCAGGGTCAGCTCCTGGCTCCTTGGCCTTGCTAGGTCCTGACTTCACCAGGTCGGTCAGGCTGGGAGCCTTGGTGAGAGTTGGTGGAACTGACGGCTTTTGCTTCCATTCTTCCTTGAGTGCTGCTTCCCGCTCCTTCAGGCCCAACTCTGCCTTCTTGTCCAGTCCTCGCTGCTGCTGCTCCAAGCTCTGCCGTTTCTGCTGTTCCTCATATTGCTGCCGGTAAGCTGTGTTTGTGCTCAGGAGGTGGGTGTGGTAACTCTGATCGCTGTAGCCATAGGGGGGCACATAGGCATACTGGTTGTAGTACAGGGACTGCATGTACATGTTGGGACGTTGCTGGATGACAGAGGGCTGCTGACTGGAACTGCTCAGCTCTGGCTTCTTGTCCTCACAGACATCGTTCTTTGCTTTCCCCTCTATGCTCTCAGGCTCCTCATCCTTTTTTGTCTTCAGGGCCTGACTTTCCACTCCTGCCTGGCTGCTGGGGTTCAGTGTCCCTGGGCTGGACTGCGCGTAATTTGGAGAGTAGTAACTCTCAAAGCCTTGGTAATATGGGGAGTCTTTGCTCTGTGGCTGAGGGGGGAAAAGAGTTTTCTTAGCCCCTTCTTTAACCAACTGCTCAGGGTCCTTTGATTTGACACTATCCACTTTGCCCTCCCCATCCTCCCCAGCATCAGAGATGTCAGAGTAGGCAGGGCTGTTGGTTTTGACGGAGCTGGCTTCAGCTCCATTCTGAGTCACTACATGTAAGGGAGTCATGGGCTGGGTAGGGGTAGTGCTCTCTAGGCGGCTACTGCTTCCAATGGAAGGGCTGGGGGCATTGTCTGTGAAGCTGTATATCTTATCAGCTTCAGCCTTGATACTGGCAAGTCGGCTCTGGTGAGGGTCTGATGAGCCATTTAGGAGCCCCTCCATTTTCATCCCATCTCCTGACGATTCCCTGAATGGGCTTTTGCCTTCTTCTGCTCGACACACCTTTCCAGGAGTCAGAGGACTTTCAAGTTCCTTTGAAGACTCCTTCTTTTTTTTGTCTTTCTTTTTCTTGTCCTTGGCTGGAGTCAATGCAGGGTTGACTGTGAAAGGTTCTCCCATCACAGTGGGCTTGGGCTGAATGGGCTTGAGCTGGGGGCTGTTGGGCATGGCTTGGACCACTGTGGTGGTCAAGCCCGAAGAGGAGCCTGGGCTGGCTGCGGTGAAGGTGGCTGTCTGGAAGGTGTAGATTTGTTGTGGAGGGATGGCCGGGGCAATGGGCCGGGCTGACTTTAAGCTTTTGGAAGGCATCTTTTCAGGTTTCAAACAAGAGGGTTTTTTGCATTTTTCTTTTTCCATACACTTCCTTTCCAAAGAATCAAAGGCATCATTGCTTGTATCATCCATAACTGAGGGTCCATCATCAGAGCCATCATTGGATAAGGCCCCAAGGTCTGTGTCCCCTTCCCCACTCAACTTTTTCTTACACAGACCTTTTGTGCTGAATTTGCTTGAAGGAGAAGGGCTATGGGGCTCTACGAGCCGAACTTTGGGGGTAGCTGAGCGGGCAGGGGACAAGGAACCTTTCTGTGAGGCAGAGGTACCATTGCAGCTCCCAAGGTCTGCATGGAGGGTGGTCTCCTCTCCGTACTCACTGTCTCCATCTGCTTCTGGCTTGCTATCATCATCTGTATGGGCATGAGCTTGATGGTACTTAAGTCCATTGATGTGCTTATACTTTTTGTTACAGTTTGGGTGGGGACAGTCAATCAGGACTGGGGAGGGACAATTTCTATCTAGAACAGTGGGTTCCACCTTGGTCCCAGGGAGGGGGCCAGTGGCTGAGCCCATGGAATTTGTACGGACACGCTTGCTCCCTTTGGAGTCCTCTGAGCTAGAATTCAGCTCCATGTCTGAAAGGGGTTTGTTTTTCCGCTTATTCACTGAGGAAGGGCTGGCCTTGACATCCTCAGAGGTGCTATTGGCAGGTGGGCGATGCTCTGAAGAGTTCTGGCTGCCCCGACGACCTTTGCTATTGGCTCCTGCTCGGGTTTTGCTGCTGCTGCTGCTTCCTTTGCTGTCAGATGTTGTTGCTGTCTCATTGACAGGTGTGTTACTGTTGGGACGCATGCGCTTGCCTCTACCCCGACCGTTTCGCATTTCCAAGTCACTGGTGGGAGAGTCACAAAACCTTGGCAAAGGACAAACACAATAGAATATTATTGAGAAGTGAAAATGACTTCAAATTAGTTTAGCTGCAGTCTCCAAAAGAACTGTCCAGATGGTAACTATCATTTTCAATGAATATGATTTGCTAAAGGAACTTATGAAAGAATTGGAACTGCAATTAAGTGGTAAGCTCCTAGAATGCTTTCTGCATACTAGCTATAAATTATTCCCCAACATTTGGGTTCCCCAAAGCCTAGCCAACTGCAAACTAATATTAGGAATAAGCTGTAAGGTGCTAATCACTGAAATGCCAGTCTTAAGATCAAATTGCAATATGAAAAGGTCCTTGTGAAACCAACATTGTCCAGTAGTTTAAAAAAACCCCAAATGTTCTTGAGTTTAAACTTTTGAGAGATAGCTACCATCAAAAAGAATCATCAATGAATGTTTGCTCACTGACAGTCAGACTCTAATGACCTCTCAGACATGGAGTCTCAAAGTAACGATAGTAGCAGTCAGAATTCAATAATTATAGACAAAGACTTAATTAAGTAGGATCTCCACCCACTTCTACCCAACCCATCAATACCTAACTCATTTATTCTTTTTCTTTTATTTTCTGGTATCCTTGACTGGGAATTGAACCCTCAACCCTTCTGTCTGTGAGCTAACACTCTACCACTGAGCAGCATCGACCAAAGTCTGATTAATTTATTCTTGAATGCTAGATGAATATAGTGGCTTCCATTGCCTCTACACCATAATGTCCTTTAAAGGCTGTGTGCCTTTTATTTTTCCTTCCCCTGTATGGCAAATGCTTTTATTTTATAGAAACATATCTATAATATCTAAGGTGAAAAATACTGTTAGGAGATGCTGTTAATTTCTTAAATTCTTCCCTTTTTTAAAATTAATAATTTTTATTCTTCAATTATATTTGACATATGTTATTGTATTAGTTTCTAGTGTACAACCCAAGGCTGGGTGTCTTAAAAAACTATTCAACCCTATAGTCTGGCCAGCAATCTCAGTGGTTGGGCATCGACCTATGAACCAGGAGATCATGGTTCAATTCCTGGTCAGAGCATATACCCAGGTTGTGGGCTTGATTCTGTGTGGGATGTGCAGGAGGCAGCTGATCAATGATTCTTTCTCACCACTGATATATTTATCTCTCACTCTTCCTTCCTCTCTGAACTCAATAAAGATATATTAAAAAACAAACAAACCCAAAATACCTATCCAACCCTAGCTGGATAAAGGTATGAGATCACTGATTAAAGTGATTAAGACTAACATGAACTAAAAAGCCGTAAAATGCTTACCTGGGGGGTGCCCAATCATGCCGTGTGCAGTCAAGAAGTGTACCTACATATGTCTTGTTCCTCCATGTTACATTCACTACCAACATCCCTGGAAGACAAAAAGACTCAGATATAGACAAGAGAAACCCTATTGACCACTGAAAATAATATTTTTTCATTTGAGTAGCATTCTGGCTCCTATAGGTGGGGTTAGGGGTAGTGTGGATCCCAATTAGACAAACAGGATGGGGCTGAGATAGTTCTATAGGAACTGCCTACAACACACTATCAGGGACCTATAAGATGGGCAATAGTTGCAAAGATTTCATGGTCCAATTAAGACACATTTTTATAACTTAAAAAAGATTATGCAGTTTCAAACATACTAAAAAATTAAAAAGAATAACCTAATAAAAACTCATGTATCCACCAACAATGACTTATTAATAAAATTTTGTGCCATTCACGAATCATGTTTTTGGTGTAAGTATAAGAATTTTTGCCTACTGAAGATTTTGTTCTAGGTTTTTTGTTTTTGTTTTTTCCTAAAAATTTTACAGTTTTCTGTTTTAGTCCTTGATTTATTTTGATTTCCAGTCTGATTTATTTTGAGTCAACTTTTTATATAAGATTCTCTCTCTCTCTTTTTTTGGTCCATGATGTCCATTTATTAATTCATGATGTCAAGAATTGATTTGTTACCTTTGTGAAAATCAATTGGGTGAAATATCTGTCTATTTCCTGGTTCTCTGCTCTGTTCCACTGGTCTAAGTGTCTATCCCTCTGCCAATATTACAATCTCATATATTACTGTGGCTATATAGGTCTTGAAATCTTATTATTTCCACTTTATTCTTTTTCAAAACTGTTTTAGCTATTTTAGTTGCTTTGGCCTTTATATATAAAATTTTACAATATCTATATCTACAAAATCTCTTGCTGAAATTTTGACAGAAATTGAATTAATCTGTATTATCAATTTTGGAAAAATTGAGATCTTTACTATGTGCTATTTATTTAGATCATCTTTAATTTCTTTCAGCATACAAATCTTATAGATGTTTTATTAAATTTACACTTAAGTATTTTTTTTTCAGAGAGGCAGGGAGAGGGAGAGAGAGTTAGAAACATCAATGAGAGAAAAACAGCCATCAGCTGCCTCTTGTATACCTCCTACTGGGGATATGCCCGCAACCAAGGTACATACCCCTGACCCAGAATCGAATATGGGATCCTTGAGTCAGCAGGCCGATGCTCTAGCCACTGAGCTACACCAGTCAGGTATTTTTTTCTTTTAATTTAATAAATCTTTATTGTTCATATTATTACAATTGTTCCTCTTCCCACCCCTCCATAGCTCCCCACCACCCAGTTCTTACCCCTCCCTCTGCCTTTACCTCCCTTTTCCATTATCCTTAAACATACGTGTATGATTTTTGTCCAGTCTCTCCCTGCACTCCCCTCACCCCTTTATCCCTGAGATTTGTCAGTCCACTCTCTTTCTATGGCCCTGATTCTATTATATTCACCAGTTTATTCTGTTCATCAGATTTTTTATTCACTTAATTTTTAGATTCACTTGTTTAGAGATATGTATTTGTTGTTCATAATTTTTACCTTTATCTTTTTCTTCTTCCTCTTAAAAAGTACCTTTCCAGCATTTCATATAATATTGGTTTAGTGTTGATGAACTCCTTTAGCTTTTTCTTATCTGTGAAGCTCTTAATCTGATCTTCAATTCTGAATTGTTTGTTTGTAGGTTCTTGCTATTCATTACTTTGAATATTTCTTGCCACTCCCATCTGGCCTTCGTTGATTCTGTTGAGAAATCAGCTGACAATCATATGGGTGTTCCCTTTTAGGCAATTAACTGTTTTTTCTCTTGATGCTTTTAATATTCCCTTTGTCTTTTGCTCTTGGTATTTTAATGATGATGTGTCTTGGTGTGGTCCTCTTTGGATTCCTTTTGTTTGGGGTTCTGTGTGCTTCCTGGACTTGTAAGTCTATTTCTTTCACCAGGTGGGGGAAGTTTTCAGTCATTATTTCTTCAAATAGGTTTTCAGTGATGTTGGTATGCTTGAAGTTGTCCCAGAGGCTCCTTACACTATCTTCACATTTTTGGATTCTTTTTGCTTTTCCAGTGGAGTGTTTTCTGCTTCTTTGTATTTCAAATCTTTGACTTGATTCTTGCATTCTGCTGTTAGGTCTCTGTATAATATTTTTTATTTCAGTCAGTGTATGTTTAATTTCTAGTTGGTCCTTTTTCATCTCCTCTTGGGTCTTGCTAAATTTATCCATCTTTTCTAGGAAATTCTTGAAAAACCGTATAACCGTGGTTTTGAACTCTATATCCAGGCATTTGTTTTCCTCCATTTCTTTGGTTTGTGATCTGTTCCTTTGTCTCCACATTTTCCCTGCTTCCCTGAGTTGGTAGAGTAGCTTTGTGTGCTATGTGTCCTTTATGGCCCAGTAGCTCCGCCTCCCCAGTTACCTGAGGTAGACTTTCTTGGTGCACCCCTTTGTGGACTGTGTGTACAGACTTGTTGTAGTTAAGTCTTAATTGTTGTTGGTATAACTGGGGGAACTAACCTCCAAGCCAATTGGTTGTGAGGATCAGCTGTGTCTATGCTGGGAGAACTTCTGTGTTGGAGTCAGCCTTATGAGACAAGACTTGCAAAATTGCAAAAGCCTCTGTGTTCAGCTTGGATAGGGTGGAGTCTCAGGGCTGAGCAGACAGCCTTGGCTTCCTGTCAGTCCTGCCCTACATGGACCCTGGGTCTCAGCATCCTTTGGTAATCGCTGTAGCCCTTTTGTGGCTCCCCTGAGTTTCTGTGTGCTCCAGGGACCCATATAAGTTTGGGTCCCCAGGGTCTCACCCAAAACTGGGGTACAGTGCAGTCAGAAGTGGAGTTCAGTGCAGTCGGAAGGTTCTGTCTTCCTCCCACTAGAGAAAGCCAGCGGCACAATGAGCAGTAAGTTCTCCCTGCATGCACTAGCATGTGCTCCTCCAGACCTCTGTCTTTTGCAGCTCCCCTGAGTTTGTGTGCACTCCTCCCTTTTCACGACAGTCCAGACTCCCCCCTCTATGAGTCTTGCCCAGAACTGAGTTTCAGTGAAGTTGGGGGTTTCCGTCTCCCTCCCACTAGAGGAAGCCAGCCAGGCACTCGACTGCCTGTTCTCTCCATGCGTGTCTATGTACCTAGGCTTTTTGCAGCTCATCTGAGTCTCTGTGAGCCCCTCTCTTTCTTTCTAGTTGCAGAATTTCCACTGAGCCAGCCTTCCTGTGGTTCTGGGTGATGTCTGTTTTTGTCTTTTAGCTGTAGTTTTGAAATTGTTGTGTGAGGCAGCAGTTCAGGTGTTCACCTATGCCACCATCTTGGTTTCTCTCTCCCAAGTATTTCTTTTTATTGAGCTATTATAAATGGTATTATTATATTTTAAAATTCAGTCCCCAAATGTTCATAGCTAGTATATAGTAGACATACAATTGAGTTTTGTATGTTTATCTTATATTCTATGACCTATTTAAAGTCACTTATTAGTTTTAGGAGTTATTTATTTAGTCATTGAGATTTTCTATGTAGACAGTCATGTAATGTGCAAATAAGCACAGTTGTATTTCCTGCTTTCTGATTTGTATGTCTTTTATTTCCTTTTCTTGTGTTATTGCAATAGCCAGAACTTCAAGCACTAAGTTGAATAAGAATAGTGAAAGCAGATATCCTTGCCTTGTTTCTGCTCTTAGGGGGAAAACACTCAGGTTTTCATCAAGTAGAACAGTCAGCTCCATATCTGGAATATAGAGGGAAAACAAAAACCCAGGGGAACTCAACACCATGTTATTACTCAGGTCCTGAGGTCCTTAGCTGGTCTGCCTTATTTTCTACACCTTTCACAATCTTGATATATTTGTTTTATATATAATAGACAGGGTTTTTAGTTGTATTTAGTGTGAAAACTAGAAAAAAGTATGTCTAGTTTATTTTCCTCAAAGTGGAAGTCCTCATTAAATTTTACTGGTTATCTTTCGTAGTGTTAGATTTCTATTTTATAAAATTTTGGTTTGTAGGCTCTTTTTTTTTTTAAACCTCATCCTCACCCAAGGACATTTTTTCCATTGATTTTGAGAGTGGAAAGAAGGGGTGTGGGGAGGATGGATGGGGAGAGGAGAGGGGAGAAGGAGAGGGAGAAGGAGGGAGAGAGGGAGGGAGGGAGGGAGGGAGAGAGGGAGAGGGGGAGGGAGAGGGAGAGAGAGAGAGGGGAGAGAGAGAGAGAGAGAGAGAGAGAGAGAGAGAGACAGAGGATCACTGATGTGAGAGAGACACATCTATTGGTTGCCTCCTGCACACACCCCTATCTACTGAGACTGAGGAAACTGCAATCCAGGTACATTCCCTTGACCAGGAATTGAATCCATAATGCTTAAAGATGATCTAAATAGATAGAGAGCACTTAGTAAAGATGTCAAATTTTCCCAAATTGATGCTTTAACCCCAACTGAGCCAAACTGACCAGGGCAGTTTGTACGTAGGCTCTTTTTGAGATGTTTTTGTTACTGATTTTCCTCTTCTCTGTTTCATACTTTTGCAATTTTTCCTATCTAGTCCCCTAAGGACCTAGTGTGAACAAGTATTCTAATGGCCTGTGCCATTAGAAGAAATTTAGGATATCATAGTTTTAGTCACTAACCATCAGGCAGCTAGACATACTTCTTCCCAATTCCGTATGCTTCCTTGCTCCTCTATTCAATTAACTATTTAAAGCCTCCTTTCATGAGGCTGGTTGGGGGTTGGCATCTGACTCCTCTGGCCTCAATTTTTATCTCTTTAGGAAGCACTTTCAGTATTTAGTTGGTTCTCAGGTCTGGAGGAGAGCAGGCCCACAGCTTCAGCCCAGTGACTTCTGTCTTTTCTATTTTTGATTCCTGGAGATGATTATTTTATTTTTGAGCCCAAACATGTTCTCTGATTTTCACTTTATATATTTTACTCCTTGTTACGTATTTGGACCAGAGGGATGTGTTTGGAATAGAAGGGATGTGTCAAAAGTTCAAACATGGTCATTCTGATTGGAAGTCCTGAGGCACATTTTCTATGTAATGTATCTAGAGAATAAGTCTGGAGACTCTAGAGTTAGCCTTCTGTTCATCTTGATCACACACTATTTGAGTCAGCACTCCATTCCCAGGGCCTATCTGCAGTAACTCACCTTTATTCATTTTCTTCTTGGATGTAGAATGCTGTCTAAAATTAACTTGACTTGGAGTTAAAAAACCTTAGTTCAAATCCTTACTCTGTTACAGTGTAATCTTGGACAAGACATTTAACCTCTATGAACCTCAGATTTTTAAAAAAATATATATTTTATTGATTTCTTACAGAGAAGAAGGGAGAGGGATAGAGAATTAGAAACATTGATGAGAGAGAGAGACATCGATCAGCTGCCTCCTGCACGCCCCCACTGGAGATGTGCCCACAACCAAGGTACATGCTCTTGACCAGAATCGAACCCGGGACCCTTCAGTCCCCAGGCCGACGCTCTATCCACTGAGCCAAACCGGTTTTGGCTAAACCTCAGATTTTTAATCAATACTACAGAATTAAAACAAATAAATGATAAGGTTCTAAATTAAATAACTAGCCCATAGTAGGCTTTTCATATGTCAATACAAAGGAAGTGCTTAGACAAAACCATGGAATACAGGACTCGAGCCCTGAACTCTTGGGCTTGCTTTTAAATAAGAACTTATTGGGATCAGATTTTATGATGCTCTGTCATAAAACCAGATCAGAGAGGGAACTGGGGGAAGAGTGAGGAGGGTATGATCCTTGCAGAAAGTCTCAGTCTGATGAAATTAGGGCAGGAAAGAACTTTGATTTAGTCAATTAGAGTCTAATTCAAACATTTATTGAACATCTATTATGTGCTATGTGTTTTCATACTCACTAGCTTATCAAATATTCATAGCCTTAAATCACTTTTTGAACAAGGCACATCATTAAGAGAAATCAGAGTCCTCCCAACAATCCTGTTAAAGCTACTGTACAAATCAGGAACTTAAAGCCCAGAAAGGCTAAGTAATTTACCAAAGATCTTATTACTTATTAGTGGTCAGATCTTTAAGGCAGTACACAGCAATCTCTAGTGGATTCTGATTCTTTTTACAATTCCCTCAAAATGTCCCTTTATCTTTATCTTAATAAAAACTCACACAGATTGCAGGGGCGTGGGGTAGGGTATTCAGAGGGGGAAAAGGGCAGGATTCCTTTCCCTTCTATCCCTTTCTAGGGTACTGACATCTTAAAGGAAATGGCAAACCTAAGAAAGCAATTAGGCTAAATTCTCTCTGGCTATTAGCAAGTGAATTCAAATGGATGTCTCTTCCCAGTGATGGCTGCTCTGATTATTGTATAACCAATGTGAACAGGAACAGAGTCCATTTATTTCTAGACAAGGTAAGACTTAGAGATAGGCACCTCATTAATAAGGGCAGATGAGCACAGCTGTGTATAGAGAACAGGCATACAATTAGAAGACGAATGTTAAGTCCTACTCTTGAAAGAGCTGGACAGGAACACATTTATAAATCTGTCTTTTTCCTCTGGTATAATCTGAAAACCTTAGTAATAATGAATGAGCTGAAAAGAAGACAGGTCAGAGAGAGCGTTGTAAATGCGAGAGGGGAAAATTCTGTATGGAAAAACAAAATGAAGGTTTGTTTAAATGTCAAAGCAAACACATTTTTCTGAAGTGTAACTCTCTTCCTACAAGGTTCTGAGTTGATACAGCTGGGAGAATAAGAGGACAGGAAAGAAAAAGCAGAAAAAAACAACCCTTAACAGACCCAATTTCTATATTAGGGAGTAGCTTTAGAGCAGTAAGTAGGCTGAAGAGAAAAATTGGTGTTCACTCCAGAAAGCTTCCTATTTTGAATAATGTTCACAAAATAGGGAAAGACTTGGCTTATTTGAAGATGATAGTCCTAAAAATAGTAGTAATAATTTGTGCCTTGTGTTTCTCCATGTAGGTAGTTTCATATTTACCAAGGGTCTCACAGACATAATCTCATTAAACATTAAGTTTTAGGGTGCTGAGTACTCCTCCTCCTTAAAAGTGATCAACACCTGCTTTCCACAAATCGGGTAAAGGGTTTCAACTTAGGCATAAGACAGCAAGCAGTCAAGTTTCCCCAGGTCTCAGGGAAAGTGCAATGTTGACTAAAAACCTGCTTTATTTCAGAGGACAATTCAAAACCTCAAAAACAGTTGTGTATTCAAGATTGATCCAAGCAAAATAGTGGAAAGAGTAAATTTTACCTCATTTTTACCATTTCTTCTAGTATATACTTGCTCTCAGGGATCTGGTCCCTTCATGCTCAGCTGACGACTCTCTTTAAAACTCTTCCTTCACTGGGCTCCCAAAATAAGAACATCACACCCTCCTGGTTTTTCTCTCATCTTTCTGGTCATTTCTCAGCATCTTTTACTTCTTTATGTCTAACTGATGTCTCTTAAACTTCTATTTCCAGCCCCAAACTTTCCCCTGAACTCCAGATTCACATATCTGATCGCAAATTTGACATTTTCACTCAATGTCTAAAGAGAGATCTCAAATTTAACATGACCCAAACTAAGGTCCTGACATCCACTCTTCCCCTGACACATCTCTTCCCCAACCAACCAACAACTGGCTCTGTGAGTAATGACATTTTCTTTTTTAAAATACATTTTATTGATTTTTTTACAGAGGGGAAGGGAGAGGGAGAGATAGAAATATCGATGAAAGAGAAACATCAATCAGCTGCCTCCTCCTGCACACCCTCTACTGGGGATGTGCCCGCAACCAAGGTGCATGTCCTTGATTGGAATCGAACCTGGGACTGTTGAGTCCACATGCTGACACTCTATCCACTGAGCCAAACTGGTTAGGGCTCAGGTAATGGCATTTTCATCCTTCCAGTTACTCAGGTCAGGTCCAAAACCTTCAGAGTTTTACTTGAGTAAAACTTATTCTCAAGCTCCACATCTGACAGTAAATCTTGCTCAACCTTCAAAATATATCCAAATTTTGACACATCTCACTACCTGCACTTGTCTAGCTCCAAGAACTACTTAAATTATTCCAACAGCCTCCTAATTTATATCCACTCTTATCCCTCTCTGACCTATTCATAGCACAGAAGCCAGAGAGATCCTGTTAAAACCTAAATCACATCCTGATTCCTTTGCTCAAAATCTTTCAAAAGCTTCTTTTCATTTCACCCAGATTTAAAGGTTTAAATTCTTATTGTGACCTTAAAGGACTCACATGATTTTGGCCTGCATTACCTCCCTAGTCAATGCCACTTCTACTCTGCTCTAGCATAGTGATCTACTTGCTCTTTGAACACAACAGGCATATTTCTATCTCTTGGCCTTTGAACTTGCCATTCCATCTACCTACTTCATATTCTCAAAGCTTACTCTCCCTTCACTTCTTTCAAATCTTTTCTCAAAAGTCATATCTCAGTGAGGCTATCCCTAAATACCAGTTATATGCTCTCTAGTTCCCTTTCCTACTCTCCCACGGTAAAAGGTGTAGAAAAGAAGGCAGATCAGCTAAGGACCTCAAGACCTGAGTAATAACATGGTGGTGAGTTCCCTGGGTTTTTGGTTTCCCTCTATATTTCAGATATGGAGCTGAATATTATACTTAATGATGACAAACTGAGTGCTTTCTCCCTAAGAGCAGAAACAAGGCAGGGATGTCTATTTTCACCATTGTTTTTTTAAAAAATATATTTTTATTGATTTCAGAGAGGAAAGGAGAGGGGTAGAGAGATAGAAACATCAATGATGAGAGAGAATCATTCATAAGCTGCCTCCTGCCTGCCCGGTACTAGGGACCAAGCCCGCAAACTAGGCATGAGCCGTTGGCCGGAATAGAATCTGGGACCCTTCAGGGTAGGGCTGCTTTCACTATTCTTATTCAACGTAGTGCTGGAAGTTCTAGTTATTGTAATGACACGAGAAAAGGAAAGAAAAGGCATACAGAAAGCAAAAATACAACTTGTGCTTATTTGCACATTATATGATTGTCTACATAGAAAATCTCAATGACTAAAGAACTCCTAGAACTAATAAGTGACTTTAGATAGGTCATAGAATATAAAATAAACATACAAAACTCAACTGTATGTCTACTATAATCAAGCTATGAACATTTGGGGACTGAATTTTAAAATATAACAATACAATTTATAATAGCTCAAAAAATAAAATACTAAAGTGTACATTTAACAAAACATCTACAAGATTTGTATGCTGAAAGAAATAAAAGATGATCTAAATAAATAGAGAGCAAGTAGTAAAGATGTCAAATGGGCAACTTCTCTTTATTCAATTCAGAGTATTGGAGTGATTGTGGCAGTTTAGAAATATATCCACAAATTTTTTGACATTCCTTCCTTCAAAAAGTTGATGCCTAATTCCCCTCACCTGGAGTGTGGTGGCAGTGATGCACATGACTTCTCAGACTAAGTAATAAAAGGGTTCCTCTTCGCTTTTGCTTTACTTTTGGATTACTTTTCTTGGGCAAGACAGCTGCGGTGTTGTGAGGATACTCAAGCAGTGCACCCTATGGAAAGGTCCATGAGGCCACAAACAGAGGCCTCCAGCTAATAGTCATGTGCTGAGCCAACTTGGAAGTAGATTCTCCAGCATCAAATAAGCTGACATCTTGACTGTGACCTCATGAGAGACCTCGAGACAGAACCAGCCACTTAAGCCACACCTGAAATCCTGACCTACAGAAACGATGATATAATTATGTTGTTTTAGTCCACTAATATTTTGGGGATAAATTTGTTACAAAACAGTGGATAACCTGAAGCAGTGTCTTATCCTGAATAAGCAAATAATTTGTTTAACTTATTTATTTCTTCCTGGAGCAAGTATGCACTAAGTTTCTATTATTTGTCAGGCATTGTACTAAGTAGTGAAGTTATATAAAACAGTTAAGAAAATATGAAGGTCTATTCCTGGGCTGGAAGCAAATATTTATTAAGAGCCTTCTTTGTGGAATTCACTGGACTAAGTACTGGAGAACAGAGATAAATAAGGCCAGCTGTCTGCTTTCAATATAAAGGACTGAAAAAGAGAAAGAGAAGGAGTGAGAGATCATGTGTTACTCAAAACTCTAGTAACTTGGAGTTTTCAAATGGAAACATCAGCATTTGCCTATATGCTGCTCTTAAATCTTGTTTCAATCTGATTTAAAAATACATATTTTTATTGATTTCAGAGAGGAAGGGAGAGGTAGAGGTAGATAGAAATATCAATGATGAGAGAGAATCATTGACTGGCTGCCTCCTGCACTCACCCTATTGGCGATCGAGCCCACAACCCAGACATGTGCCCTTGACCGAAATTGAACCTGAAACCCCTTTAGTTCGTATGCCAATGCTCTACTCACTGAGCCAAACTGGTTAGGGCTCACTCTGAATTTTCAATTCTGGTTGATGCTGACAACTACTCTCTGGATAAAGGGCAGGTTAGCATCCATGTATGTAAGCTTGCTTCTTTGTATTCATCTCCTCATTCATTCATTCATTCATTCAACAAATTGAATGCCTACTCTGGGCCACACACTGTTCTAAAGTAATGGGATATATAGCAAAGCATCAAGCTAACAGTCCTTGCTCTTATGCAACTTATATTCAGGTGATGGGAGACAGACAATAAATAAATGAACAAGAAAATATAGGTTAGATAGTAGTAAGCCCTATGGAGAAAAATAAACTAAGAGCAGAAGAATAGATGTGAGGGATGGGGATGTAGCTATTTTATAAAGGGCAGTCAAGCCTTATGAGAAGGGCACAATCAAGCAGATGAACTTAAGAGAAGTCACAGAGTAGCCATGTGGAAATTAGAAGAACATTTTAGGTAGTGGGAAAAGCAGGTACAAAGTCCTATAGTGGGAATGTGCTTGGCATGTTCTGAGGGACAGCAAAGTGGAGGATATAGTGAAGTGACAGGAAGAGATGAAATCAGTGAGACCAGAGCAGGCCAGAATATGCAGACCAGGGGTTGACAGACTTTTAATGTAAGGGACACATAGTAAGTTTTTTAAGCTTTGCAGGCCACATAGTCTCTGTGGTAACTTATCACCTCTTGGTGCACAAGAAGAGTCACAGATAATGTATAAATGAATGGGCATACCCATGTTCCAATAAAATTATAAAAACAGGCAATGGACTGGATTGGCACCTGGGCCTTAGTCTGTCCACCCCTGATGTAGACCATTGAACCCCTTTCAGGGAAAATGATAGAGGTCAGAGGGGAATGGTATATGTGCTGAGGCTTTGGCTTCAGAAAGCATTAAGCATTCTCAGAGAAACAAAACTATAAATGAGAGCTAACTGAAATATATACATATATGTTGATTTCAGAAAGGAGGGGAGAGAGAGAGAGAAATAGAAACATCAATGATGAAAGAGAATCACTGACTGGCTGCCTCCTGTGCCCCCTACTGGGGATCAAGATCCTACCCTGGGCATGTGCCCTTGAATGGAATTGAACTCGGGGCCCTTCAGTCCCCAAGCTGATGCTCTATCCATTAAGCCAAACTAGCTAGGGCCCTTCTTTTTCTTTTGTTGTTAATTCTCACCCGAGGATATCTTGTTCATTGAATTTTTGTTTTAGAGAGAGTGGAAGTGAGAGGAGAGAAACATCCATGTGAGAGACACACTAATTGGTTGTCTCCTGCATGTGCCCCGATCAGGGCAGGCATTCAACCTGTAACCCAGGTATATGTCCTTAACTGGGAATCAAACCTGTGATCCTTTGATTCATAGGCCAGAGCTCTAACAACTGAGATACCGACCAGAGTTTTGAAATACTTCTATAAATATTAGGCACTAAAAGTTGTTTTTTGAACAGATAGAAATGAAAAAGTAGTTTGCCTGGAACCCAAAATGATAACTATTTTTTTAATTCTTTCTTTTTTTTTTAAAAAAAATATATTTTATTGATTTTTTACAGAGAGGAAGGGAGAGGGATTGAAAGTTAGAAACATCGATGAGAGAGACATCGATCAACTGCCTCTTGCACTACTGGGGATGTGCCCACAACCCAGATACATGCCCTTGACTGGAATCGAACCTGGGATCTTTTAGTCCACAGACCGACGCTCTATCCACTGAGCCAAACCAGTTTCGGCCAAAATGACAACTATTTAACTGTTTCTATAGAAAAATATTTTGAGTGCCAAAAAAATGTGTTGAAAATTAAATTAACTTTGAAACACAAGTCATTCATAAGTTGAGGACTCTCCATCTACAGAGGATATTTTGATCTTTTTCTTTTAAAAATATATATTTTACTGACTTTTTACAGAGAGAAAGGGAGAGGGACAGAAAGCCAGAAACATTGATGAGAGAAAAACACGGATCAGCTGCCTCCTGCACACCCTCCACTGGAGATACGCCCGCAACCAAGGTACATGCCCCCAACTGGAATTGAACCCAGGACCCTTCAGTCCGCAGGCCGATGCTCCATCCACTGAGACAAACCAGCTAGGGCTAATTTTTTTTCTTGATAACTTAAGAACATTATTTTAGACACTAGAGGCCCAATGCATGAAGATTTGTGCAAGAGCAGGCTTTCCTTCCTCTGGCTGCCAGCACTGCCTTCGCTCCAGCTGGAGACGCCTTTTTGCTTTCCCATGCTGTCCAGAGGCCTGGAGGGGCTGGGGTGGTGTGGAACACCTGCGTCATTGCCATGGCTATGACACAAGGTCCCACCCACCCTCGGCCACATGGCACCTGCACATGCAAATTAACCTGTCATCTTTGCTGAGTTAATGTGCATACTCAACTCCTGATTGGTTGGTGGACATCACAAAGGTATGGTCAATTTCATCTTACTCTTTTGTTAGTGTAGATGATTAACCTATGGTATGGTAAGAGATAACCCTTTAAAGGTTATTAAGGTATTATGGGCTAACAGTTCTCTATTAATTACGACCAAACTGCTCTGCTATTTTTGTCTGTTTTGTTTTTCAATTTCCTCTCTGGGTTGTCAGCAGTTACTTTTTCTTGTCATTAATATGTCTATAATTTTTGCAGTAGTAGTCTTTCCCCTATTGCCAACCTCTTGTTATTATCATACCCAACTTTCTTGTAATCTACTTTAGATGAAGAAATCAGGGAGTTGACACTAATGTAACTATATAATCAGGTCCTATGGGTCCTTTTATCTGACTTCATGGCCATATAAATCCCGCTATATGATTAACTACATGATTCTCTAAAGAGTCTGTTATATTTGGAACTCAAAGTCCACGGGGAAAAATTCTATAGCTAGTAACGAAAGAAATCAGTCAGACAAAATTGTTTTTTTAAAAATTGATTTGAGAGAAAGAGTAAGAAAGAAAGAGAGCGGGGAGGCGGGGGAGAGAAACATCGACAAGATAGAAACATCATTGATTAGTTGCCTCCTGCACACCCACATTGGGGATCAAGTCCACAGCCCGGGCATATGCCCTTAACAGAAATCAAACCTGGGACCCTTCATTGAGCTAAACTGGCTAGGGTTGTCAGTGAGGTCTGAATGTAGTGTGTGACTGTATGTAGTCAATGTCTAATAAACACAATTTCTAAAACTGAAGACTTGTTTTTACTCTTCTTTTAAATGTGCTATTTCTACTAATGAGAAGTCAAATTCACAGTACAGGTGCCAAAATGTACAAAATGAAACATCTTTAATGCTCCCCTTCTGCCAAACCAAAATAAAACAACAACAAAACCACTAAAAAAATTGTTTAAGGGAGTGCAGTGGTTCTCAAAGTGTAGTTCTGGGACCCTGGGAAGTCCCTAAGTCAGTTTTTAAGGGGTCTACAAAGTCAAAATCATTTTAATAATAATACTAAGCTAAAGCCAGTTTGGCTCAGTGGATAGAGCATCAGCCTGTGGATTGAAAGGTCCCAAGTTCGATTCTGGTCAAGGGTGTGTATCTTGGTTGCGGGAATATTCCCAGTGGGGAGCGTGCAGGAGGTGGCTGATCGATGTCTCTCTCTCATCAATGTTTCTAACTCTCTGTCCCACTCCCTTCCTCTCTGTAAGAAATCAATAAAATATATTAAAAAAATAATACTAAGACAAATTTATCTTTTCCCCCCCATTCTTTCTTGAGCATACAATAAGTTTTCCAGAGGCTGCATGACATATGATATTTCATTTAAGAGAATTCTATCTAACAAATTAACCATCACTCTGCTATACCCACAAGCCATGCCCACCAGCCATGGAACAAGTATGCAAATTAACCCCAATCAAGATGGCTGTGTCCAGGGAGAGAGCAGGACGGAGGCTTGGGTTTCCTGGAGATAGAGGAAGCCAAGCTTTCCACACACCCTGGCGGGCCCAGGCCTCCACTCAAGGCTACAAAATTTCAATTATAGAAGATAAATAAATCCCAACAAAAATGGTAGCAGCTACGGAGCTGGAGAGAGCAGGAGGTTAGGGTTGCCCCCGGCGATGGAGGAAGCCAAGCTTTCCACACAACCTGGCCAGCATAGGCCTCTGCTTAAGGCTACAATGTTTCAATTATAGAAGGTAAATAAATCCCAACAGAAATGGCTGTCACCACAAAGTGATACCGACAAAGTAAAATTTGGTTGATTGGCCTGGTGAACCAGTTTTACCATATCATAACATAGTAAAAAAGGAGAGATAGGAAGGATGTGGTGTTTATATTTAAATTAATTGAGAGAGTGAAGCTGTAAAATAAAATTTTAAACATTTCTAGACTTTCCTCTAATCAGCGATTTTGAACTGATTTGCCACAACAATTTTTAAAGCATGAAATACTTGACTATTTAGTCAGGGGCGCTGATCTCTTTTCTCTTAAGACTGTCAAATTAAAAAATGACAACAGCCAATGCCCTAGCTGGCTTGGTTCAGTGGTTAGAGGTCAGCCAGCAGACCAAAGGATTGTGGGTTTGATTCCTGGTCAAGTGCTCTCTCCCTCTCAAAAAAAAAAAAAAAAAAGACAACAGTTTAACAAAACAGTAGCTGTCCAGGGTGAATGAATCAAAATTGCACTTTTCTTTTTGTCAGATTGGGAAAATAAGATATTATCTGTATTTTCTGGTTTGCTGCAGAATTTCAGTAATTAGTTTGTGTGTGCTATGAGATGAACAAGGTTGAAAATCGCTGCTCTAGATGGTGTGAGAGTAACCATATTGTCTTTTATAATTCAAGTTTCCTTCAACTGTATAAAGAATAAGAGGTAATTAGGACTCATTAGCAACTTGATGATTCCTCTACTAATTTTATTGCCCTTTGGTTCCCATTCTTAGATAGTGGGAACTCCTGGACATTGCTAGGAAATTAAAATCATAGGCAACTCAAACCCCAATGGTTTTTATCCAATCTACAAAGGACTTTTAATTCAAAGTAATGTACTATTTGTGCTTGTTTCTAAGTTGAGAAGCAGGGTTGAATAATTTTTAGCTTCCAAGAAGCTTATAATCTAGAACAAAGTAAAGAGGACAAAAACTCTTAATATAAAGTAAAAGACTTATTACCAGCAATACTTACCACTACTAATTCAAAAGATTAAGGGATGCATAGGGTAGATAATGAATATTCTAACCTGCCTAAGGAAATAGGGATTCTTTAAAGACTAGTAATAAGTTCTTAGAGATTGGCTTATAAAATTATTGTCAGGCATACGTAGAGTAGCTACCCAATACTCTTATATCAGGCATCTGAACCAGACTGGAAGCCCAGTCTAAGAACAGCCATAGTATGCATTCTGTATAGTCTTTTAATATCTTTTGGGTAATCTATATAATAATAGGGTAATATGCAAATTGGTCAGGACACCATCATGTAATGACTGATTAGCAGGCTGCATGCACAGCAGGAGCGGGTAGGTGGGTACTTATGCCACTTGGGAACATGAGGCTTGCATCCCCATCCCCAGTGCTGGCCTGGGGACCTGAGGCTTGTGTCTCCAACCCTGGCAATGGATTCGGGGACTTGAGGCTCATGTCCCCACCCCAGCAACAGGCCCAGGGACATGAGGTGTGCGTCCCCAATCCCAGAAATGGGGACATGAGGCTCACATCCCTGCTCCTGGCAAAGGGCAAATAGCAATATTAAAATATTTCCTCTAACTAATACCTTCTTTTTTTTTTGCTGGGTACAGTGAACTTTATTGATGGTGCACGACAACAAAGTAGGGCTCCCTTCGCCCCTCCCCTTCTTCAGGGGGTCTGGGATGGAAACGGTGGCCAGGAGATTCTCAGTGTGTCGGGGAACTGATCTGGGGCAAGGACTCCCCAGCAGCGAAGGGCCTCTCTTCCTCTTGCTGGGGCTGGTGGTCCAGGGGGACTCTTACTCCTTGGAGGCCATGTGGACCATAAGGTCCACCACCCTGTTGCTGTAGCCAAATTCATTGTCATACCAGGAAACGAGCTTGACAAAGTGGTCGTTGAGGGCAATGCCAGCCCCAGCATCAAAGGTGGAAGAGTGGGTGTCACTGTTAAAGTCGCAGGAGACAACCTGGTCCTCAGTATAGCCCAGGATGCCCTTGAGGGGGCCCTCTGCCGCCTGCTTCACTATCTTCTTGATGTCATCGTATTTGGCAGCTTTCTCCAGGCGGCAGGTCAGATCCACAACCGACACATTGGGGGTGGGCACACGGAAGGCCATGCCAGTGAGCTTCCCGTTCAGCTCAGAGATGACCTTGCCCACAGCCTTGGCGGCGCCGGTGGAAGCAGGGATGATGTTCTGGGCGGCCCCTCGGCCATCGCGCCACAGCTTCCCAGAGGGGCCGTCCACGGTCATCTGGGTGGCGGTGATGGCGTGGACTGTGGTCATGAGTCCCTCCACGATGCCAAAGTTGTCATGGATGACCTTGGCCAGGGGGACCAAGCAGCTGGTGGTGCAGGAGGCATTGCTGACAATCTTGAGGGAGTTGTCATACTTGTCATGGTTCACACCCATCACAAACATGGGGGCGTCTGCAGAAGGGGCAGAAATGATGACCCTCTTGGCTCCACCCTTCAAGTGAGCCCCAGCCTTCTCCATGGTGGTGAAGACACCGGTGGACTCCACAACATACTCGGCACCAGCATCACCCCATTTGATGTTGGCGGGATCTCGCTCTGGAAGATGGAGATGGACTTCCCATTGATGACAAGCTTCCCGTTCTCAGCCTTCACTGTGCCTTTGAACTTGCCATGAGTAGAATCATACTGGAACATGTAGACCATGTAGTTGAGGTCAATGAAGGGGTCGTTGATGGCGACGATATCCACTTTGCCAGAGTTAAAAGCAGCCCTGGTGACCAGGCGCCCAATGTGGCCAAATCCGTTCACTCCGACCTTCACCATCGTGTCTCAGGGTTGTGGCTGCTGGCCCAGCGCGGGAGGAGAGGCTGCCTGATGAACAGGAGGAGCAGAGAGCGCCTAACTAATACCTTCTTAATGTGCGTGAATTTTGTGCACTGTGCAGCTAGAAAGGTAAATGTTAGAGAGATGTGAAGTGAGCTCTAAGATTTCATGTTATTAGGGATTTTTTTTTTTTTTAATTCTGAATAACTGAACTTCTGGTTCACTGAGAGCTGGAGATAGTGGTAATGGTGGTGGTGGTGGTTAATGAAAGAGTAAAGTGACAGAGCTAACACATACCATATAAACAGAAACCATACAGCTTCTCCTTCCTCCCCAAGAGGGGAGCATCTGTAGAAAATGACAGCATTGGCATCTGGAGAACACCTGTGAGAAACTTCCAAACAGGCCTTCCCTATCAGCTATCATTGCCAGGACAGCTTACAAACCTTTAGGTCATTTTAGGTCCTTGCTGTGCTTTCTCCTTGTACAGTCCTTTTGACAGCTCCTGGCATACTCTTTCCCCTCCAGATGCTCTGGCTAGAGAACCCCCACACTGCACAGAAGCTAAGCCTTGGCTAACTGCTCCTAACTAACCCCTCATAATAGCAGGTACCTACTATTTTAATTGGAGATTAAAAATAACTCAGCTGAAGAAGAGTTACAGTGGTCTGCTCAACTCTCTGACCCTGAGTCACCCTTTCAGGAAAAGCTGAAAATGAACTAAGCTCTATAGTTTATCCAAAAGTGATCTTTTTTTGGTTCTCAACTATCTGGCATCTTCTGATTGTATCATTAATAGGGCTCTTACTACACAGTATTTGGTGGTACAGTTATTTTCATGCACTAGTATTTATTTAAAGGTATTTCAGTTATAATATTTCCTGAAAATAAGATCCCATATACTAAGCAAACATGAAGAAATAACTCCACAAATCTTAGGAAATAAAGCTGCTTATTCAGCATTACATGGCAACAATGTGACAGGGTATATATAAATTTCTTTTCATTCTAGTACATTTGAAAAGTAAACAGGACTAACTTTAGGCCAAGTTGCTTAGGATGTTGTTGTTTCTTTTTTAATTTAGTGAAAGTTTACATTCTAATGTAACAAAATCCATCAATCCATTTTTTCTGTGATTTCTTTCATTACTTTTATGCTCAGCCTTTTCATCTAGAAACTTGGATATTTACTTATGTATTATTTTAATTGAATAGTTTTACAAAAATCAAATAAACATGCATCTCTTTAATAAATCTTGAAATCATATGTGTGTGTATATATAATATTTATGTATACATACACACATATCAACTTATTTTTTCAATTTAGAAAATTATTTCCTTATTTTTAAATCTTTTCTTATTAAGGTAAAATTGACAAAATTGTAAGGTTCTTAAAGTGTGCAATGTAACGATTTGAGATATGTACATTTACATAAACTTATCCATATATATAAAAAGCCAGGCACCATCATGACTGAAACAACTGGACGAATGACTAAACAGGCTGCATAGGGCCACCACCAGGCTGGCAGGAGGATTAGTGAGGGCCACCACAACCCTGGCAGGAGGGTTAGTGAGGGACGACTGAACAGCAGGCTGCGTGGAGCAACCAGGGAGGGGAGGTGGGCAGTGCGGGCAACTAGGCCATTGTGGGGAGGGAGTGCAGTTGGGGGCGACCAGGCTGGCAGGGGAGGGAGGCAATTAGGGGTGATCAGGCAGGCAGGTAGGTGAGCGGTTAGGAGCCAGCAGTCCCAGATTGTAAAAGGGATGTCTGACTGCTGGTTTAGGTCCGATCCTCGAGGGGTCCGGGATTGGAGAGGGTGCAGGCTGAGATGAGGGGATCCTCCATGCACTGGGCCTCTAGTGCTAGTATAAAACAGATGGAGAGAGAGATAGTTCGAGATGGTTTTTTTATTTTAATTGAGAGAGATTTCTTTTGTTTTACTTATTTGTGCATTTATTGGTTGGTTCTTTTTCTTTTGGTTAATCCTCACTCAAGGATATTTTTCCCATTGATTTTTAGAGAATTGAAGGGAGGAAGATGGAGAAGGAGAGAGATTTTAATGAGCCATTACCAAATAGTATTTTTATAGTTTATTAGTTTTAAATAAATGGCAAAGGATTTCCCCCATTACTTCCAACACACATACTGTACATTAAAGAATATTTCTTTTACAATCGTATTAGCTATTCTCAGTCTTAGGCAAAGATCTAAACTCTGTAAGGTCCCAACACACATACTGTACACTAAAGGAATATTTCTTTCACAATCATATTTGCCATTCTCAGTCTTAGGCAAAGATCTAAACTCTGTAAGGTTTGTCCTCAAAGTTCTACAATCTACTTTTTCAATACCATCTGCAATGGTCTCTCCTTCAACCTATGCCCTACTTTTAGGAGGGTGAGGTGCTAAAGGAAAATTACTAGAACTTAGCAGAGAGGACATCTTTTCCTTTAACACATTTCAGATTCACAGGTTGTTCAGCCTTAAAGGTATGGTATCTTCCTATCTTCAATCATCTAAGGTCAAAGGCTTCCAGACACAATTTTCTATTGTAACTTAATTTAGAAATTAATGGTTTACTTTTCCTTCCTTCCTTTCCTTCCTTCCTTCCTTCCTTCCTTCCTTCCTTCCTTCCTTCCTTCCTTCCTTCCTTCCTTCCTTCCTTCCCTCCTCCTTTTTAAAATATATTTTATTGATTTTCCACAGAGAGGAAGGGAGAGGGATAGAGATCTAGAAACATTGATGAGAGAGAAATATGAATCAGCTGTTTCCTATACGCCCCCTACTGGGGATGTGCCCACAACAAGGTACATGCCCTTGATCGGAATTGAACCTGCGACCCTTCAGTCTGCAGGCCAGCGCTCTATCCACTAAGCCAAACCAGTTTTGGCTACTTTACCTAATTTCTTATCTGATATCCCAAAATGTATTCCATGTCTTCTATATTTCTAGCTCTAGATACATGTTCTGATTTTTTAACTGTACTTTGAAATTATAACTGTGTTGCCTCAAGATAGGTAGATTAGTAGACAGGGAGAGATTTACTTCCTACTGTCTAACCTTTTTGTACCTTTTGAATATTGTGCCCCCCCCCCCAACCCAATGATGCTATATTAGAAGAGATAACACTTACATTTTTTCCTTTTTCCTACATAAATACCTAGCAGGTTCTCAGTAACTAAGGAACAGAATAAACAACCCCCCAAACTGGTTTAACACTTCAGACAGGGTTTGAATAGGTAAGCAATCTCATCTCTGGCTGATGAGCTGATAGCAACTGCTTACTCCTCCTTCTTTCAAAGATAAAAATCTCAATTACTTTGTGACTCTCAGCCCAGTGTGGTTCATCAAATTTCTGGTAGCAGAGTGTGTGTGTGTGTGTGTGTGTGTGTGTGTGTGTGTGTGTGTTCAGGGAAGGAGTGTTAGTCTAAGTGACAATATTCCACACAGCAATACGTTTCTGATATTAAAATGTAGTGTAACGATTTAGAATTTACTATAGCGGGAAGGCAGGGGAGTTTGGGGGGGAGGGCTGTAAGAGATCAACCGAAGGACTTGTATACATGTATATAAGCATAACCAATGGATACAAGACACTGGGGTGGTGGCGGGGGAAGGGAGCACGTACTAGGGGGTAGGGAAGGCTGGGAGGAGGTCAATATGGAGGGGGGGAAGGAGACATATGTACTACTATTTGTAATACTTTAAACTATAAAAAAATAAAAATATATAAAATGTAAAAAAATGTGTGTGTGTGTGTATATATATTTTATTGATTTCAGAGAGGAAGTGGGAGGAAGAGAGGGATAAAAACATCAAAGACGAGAGAGAATCATTGATTAGTTGCCTCCTGCATGCCCCCTACTGGGGATCAAGCCCACAACTCTGGCATGTGCTCTGACCTGGAACAGAAATGGACCTTTGGTTCATAGGTTGATGCTCAACCACTGAGCCACACTGGCCCAGCTAGAATTATTTTTTATAACCAAAAATACAACTAAACTGAGTTCTAGATTTCTGATGCTTCACTTAAAATTAAGATAATTCTTTCTTATTGTTGTTAATCCTCACCCAAGGATATTTTTTCCATTGATTTTTAGAGAGTGGAAGGGAGGAGTGGTAACAGAAAGAGAAACACATCAATTGATTGCCTCCAGCACATGGGCTAGGGATTAAGCTTGCATCTGAGGTATGTGCTCTCTTATTTTTAATTTAGTAAATTTTTATTGTTCAGATTATTACAATTGTTCCTCTTTTCCCCCCATAGCTTCCATCCACCCGGTTCCCACCCCACCCTCTGCCCTTACCCCTCCCGCCCGCCACTGTCCTCATAGGTGTACAATTTTTGTCTAGTCTCTTCCCACACACCCCACATCCCTTTCCCCCTGAGAACTGTCAGTCTACTCCTTTTTTTATTCACTTGATTTTTAGATTCATTTGTTGATAGATATGTATTTGTTGTTCATAATTTTTATCTTTACCTTTCTTTTCTTCTTCCTCTTCTTAAAGAATACCTTTCAGCATTTCATATAATACTGGTTTGATGGTGATAAACTCCTTTAGCTTTTTCTTATCTGTGAAGCTCATTATCTGCCCTTCAATTCTGAATGATAGCTTTGCTGGGTAGTTATCTTGGTTGTAGGTTCTTGCTATTCATCACTTTGAATATTTCTTGCCACTCCCATTTGGCCTGTATAGTTTCTGTTGAGAAATCAGCTGACAGTCCTCTTGTAGGTAAGTAACTGTTTTTCTCGTGCTGCTTTTAATATTCTCTCTTTGTCTTTTGCTCTTGGCATTTTAATGATGATGTATCTTGGTGTGGTCCTCTTTGGATTCCTTTTGTTTTGGGTTCTGTGTGCTTCTTGGACTACAAACTCTATTTCTTTCTTACAAACTATAGAAGTTTTCCAAGCTCTATTTCTTTCTTAGATGTGGGAAGTTTTCAGTCATTATTTCTTCAAGTAAGTTTTCAGTATCTTGCTCTCTCTCTTCTGGCATCCTCATAATTCTGATGTTGGTATGCTTGAAGTTATTCTAGAGGCTCCTTACACTATCTTCATATTGTGAATTCATTTTTCTTTTTGCTTTTCCAGTTTAGTGTTTTTTGCTGCTTTGTATTTCAAATCTTTGACTTGATTCTTGTGATCCTCTAGTCTGCTGTTAGATCTCTGAATAATTTTTTTTACTTCAGTCAGTGTATGCTTAATTTCTAGTTGGTCCTTTTTCATATCCTCGAGGATCTCATTAAATTTATCGACCTTTTCTAGGAAATTCTAGAAAAATCTTATAACTGTGGTTTTGAACTCTATATCCCGTTGTTTGCTTTCTTCCATTTCTTTCATTTGTGATCTGTTCCTTTGTCTCCACATTTTCGCTGCTTCCCTGAGTTGATAGAGTGGCTTTGTGTGCTATTGGGCCCAGTGGCTTAGCCTTCCCAGTTACCTGAAGTGGATGCTCTTGGTGCACCCCTTTGTGGGCTATGTGCATAGTCTTATTGTAGTTAAGCCTTGATTGTTGTTGGTATCACTGAGAGGAACTGACCTCCAGCCCAACTAGTTGTAAGGATCAGCTGTGTCTACGCTGGAAGAACTTCTGTGCTGGAGATATCCTTATGAGACAAGATTTGCAAAAGTCTCTGTGCTCAGCTTGGATGGCGGGGAGTCTCAGGGTGGAGCAGACAGCATTCGTTTCCTGTCAGCCCTGCCCTAATAGGCCCCTGTGTGTCAGTGTCCCATGGTAATTGCTGAAAGCACCTCTGAGAGAAAGCCACCCTTCAGTTCCGCCTGCTGCCAGACAGTCCAGTTCTTCCCAAAGAGCCTGGGTCCCCAGAGTCTCGCTTGGAACTGGAGTTCAGTGCAGTCAGGAGCTTTTGTCTCCCTCCTGTTTGAGAAAGCCATCCTCGTACTCAGTTGCCCGCCCTCTCTGAGAGCGCCCCTCGGTACCTCTGCCTCCTGCAGCTCCTCTGAGTCTCAGTGTGCTTTTCTCTTTCTTCACAGTCCAGTTTCACCCCGTATGAGTTTGGGTCCCCAGTCTCACCTGGAGTTGGAGTTCAGCGCCGTGGGGAGCTTTTGTATCCCCCCCATTTGAGAAAGCCAGCTGCATACTCAGTTGTCAGTGCATCTCAGTACCTCTGCCTCCTGCAGCTCCTGTGAGTCTCAGTGTGCTTTTTTTTTTTCCTTCTAGTTGTAGAATTTCCACTCAGCCAGCCTTCCTGTGGTTCTGGATGATGTCTGTTTTGTCTTTTAGTTGTTTTGAAATTGTTGTGCGAGGCAGCAGTTTAGGTGTTTACCTATGCCGCCATCTTGGTTTCTCCATCTGAGGGATGTGCTCTTGATGGGACCCTTCAGTCTGTGGGCCAACACTCTAACAACTGAGCAAGCCAGCCAGGTTGACAGTTCTACTTTTAAAAAATTCATCTAAGGGTTAACATTGACTGTAAAAAACAAATCCACCATACCTACTTTGTTTCATTGGGCTTACATTTAAAAATAAATTTCTGAATTTGTTCAAAGTGGAAGTCAATTCAAATCCTTACCTTATATTTATGTCTTGCTGCCAGGCAAAATTTGTTGTAGATTTTGCAATAAGCATCTATCTTCCTCTTCCCCCTATGAGATGAACCATGAATAGAATCCTAAATCTAAACTATTATCACACACTGAATCTTCCCATTCAGTTAAATTTGGAATCCAATATACTTCCACTGAAACTATAGAGGTTTCCTAAGCTCTAATAATAAAAACGATGCTTAGTCCTAGACAATGGCTTAAAGTCTTTGTTACTTTCTTTGATTTGGGGGGGTGGTATGTAAAGTATTTCTATGAAGCCTTGATTACTTTCAAAATAACAATTACTGCCCTGACCATTGTGGCTCAGTTGGTTGAGCACTGTCCCACCAGTTTGGTTGAGCACTGTCCCACCAGTTTGATTCCTGGTCAGCGCACATGCCCAGATTGCAGGTTCAGTCCCTAGTTGAGTGCGGTGCATATGGGAGACAACAGATCGATGTTTCTTTCTCTTCTCCTCTAAAAAAGTCAGTAAAAAACATATTTTAAAAAAGATAACAGTTACTATTTATTGTACTTAAGAGTCTTCCATATATTAACTGATATTTAATCCTCTCAACAACCCCCAAAGTATTAGCATTCCCATTTTAGAGATGAAAAATTGAAAGCTTAGAGAAATCTGTTTTAATGTTACATATATCTCTAAATAAGAGGCAAAACCAGGATCTGAATACAAATCAGTCAGACTCTAAACTAAAGCCTGTATTTTTATACTTTCTTGCAAGATGAAGATACACTTTCTTGGTTCTCAGCAGCTCACATTTCTAAGTGTAAAACACTAAATGGTCCATGTACTGCACTTGAGAATACAACTACAGACTAGAGTGAAAGATATCGATATTTGTAGGTTTATTTTTGGCTGGGATGCACGTTATTGATTTTATATTTGACCTCTCTCTACCAGAAAAGAAATAGAAGGAGCAATAAAGTTGTATACTGGTGGCAAAATAGGAGATACATAGAGCAGATGAAGCAAGAAGCAAAATAAAATGTCAAAGCAAGCAAAAGGCATCAAGGGGATAGAAACTCAAAAATCCTTAAGAGCAAAACAAAGTAACACTCTCTCACACACAGAAACTCAAAAATCCAAAGCTGCAAGGTTATTATGAAACACACAATGTGTTTCCCTTGTCTGTGAGTATGTTATTGATGATATAAGAAAGAAAGCTCAGTTCTTGAAGAGCTGGAAATTTTCAAAAGTATCTTTTTTTTTAAGCCATAAAAAAGGGATGTAACTTGACTAAATCAATCATCATATATATTTAACATGGAATAATGTGCAGTTATTTAAAATGATAGACCATTTATTTATGTATGTATGTACATATTGTATGTATATATTTATTTAATATGTCTTTATTTATTTCAGAGAAGAAGGGAGAGAGAAATGGAAACATTAATGATGAGAGAGAATCCTTAATTGACTGCCTCTTGCACGCCCCCTACTGGAGATCAAGCCCACAACCTGGGCATGTGCCCTTTGACTGGAATTAAAACTGGGAACCTTCAGTCTGCAGACTGACACTCTATCCACTGAGCCAAACTGGTTAGAGCCAAAATTATAGGAGACCATTTAATGTTACAGGAGAATGTTCATGATATATTCCTGTATAAACAAGATTACAAATATACAGAAACAGGTGCCAATTTGTTAAAACATCAAAGCTTGGCCGGTGTGGTCCAGTGGTTAAGAGCTGACCTGTGAACCAGGAGATCTTGGTTCTATTCCTGGTCCAGGCACATGCCCAGGTTGTGGGCTTGATCCCAATAGAGAGCATGCAAGAGGCAGCTGATTAATGATTCTCAGTCTATCTTTCTCTTCCTCTCCCTCTCTCTAAAAATCAATAAAGACATTAAAAAATAAGTAAAATGACAAAAATCTACATATATAAAAGTCCATCAACCATTATGGCAGAACAACCAGAAAGACAGGTCACAAGATGCCCTGACCACCAGGATGCAGACGCTCAGTGCAGGAGCTTCCCCCTGGTGGTCAGTGCACTCCCACAGCAGGAGCGCCACTCAGCCAGGAGCCGGGCTCACAGTTGGTGAGCACCGCTGCTGTGCGCAAACTTCTCCTGCCTCCAGCAGGCTCAATCTCTAGCAAACAGACTGCAGTCCCGACATCTGGGTAGTGGGGGTGTAGCCAGAATGACCACAGATCAGCTGGAACTGGCCCCTGGAACTCTCTTTGGATCCTTCAGCTGCACCACACCCCGTACCTATGGCCCTCTGGGTCTCCAGATGCAAGCTAAGGAAAAAACCCATAGAAGTGCTTACTGCCTGGGATGGCCCCCATCTGGAGAACCAGCACTAGTGAAGTCCAACCCAGTGACTGACACCCACCCATTTCCGCAGGAGAGCCCTTTGCAACTTTCACCTATCACCCGGCCTGGATCTATCATCTCCTGGAAAGGTTGGCATCCTAATACTCAATACCTGCTCCTGGATCCCTGTAGAGCACTGGTCGGCTCTGGTCGGTGGAGGAGTACCACACTTGGACCGGGAGTTGCATGGAAAAATCACCTCCTATATCCTGCAGGTACAATCTACTGTGAACAAATACAGTGTGGAACATTCACATGTGACCTGGATGACCTTTATACTGACATCGGACCCCTGGAACACCACCTGGGGCATCAGGGCCACATTCCACCCCTTAGCTATTGCAGAACTGATATATTAAGAAGGTGCCTTACCCAGACTGTGATGGGATTCTCCCTCCTTCTTCCTACCACCCCCAACTGCCACTTTCTAGCTGGACTGGTCCTCACCTTTGGAGAGAGTCCAGGAAAAAGTGAGAAAAATCCCTATCAGATGAGTGGCCTTCCCATGGTGTCCGAGGCCAAGCCCATTGTGCCCTTCCTAGGCCTGGATGGCATCTGGGCTCCCATGTTCCCTGCGGATCCCATCATCCGAGGCACCTGGGATCCCATGGACAGACCCCCGCTGCCAAGGTGGTACTGGTACCTGGCTTTGAGAGTGCCCACAGCTCGGCCAGAACTTGCCTTGAGGCACATACCCTCAAAACCTACAGGTACAATCTCTGAGGAACAAATGAAGTATATACACTCAGAGTAACAGAGATGAGCCAGATACCACTGCTAGGTTCCTGGAACTCTGCTTTGGGCATCGAGATAAAATCTTACCCCTTATCGATTGCCCCAAAGATACAGAGGAAGGCAACAATATAAAAATGGCGACAATGTGGTGACTGACAATCAGGGTAAAGTGAGAGAGATGTATCTGAGGGGTGAGGGCATGGGTGAGAGAGCATCCCCTGCCCTCCAAGATCCCCAACTTTGTACTGTTCACCTTGGAGCATCTCTTATCCGGCTCCAAGCAGTGGAAAGCGTATGGCATGACCCAAGGTATCCACTGGGGACCTACTGGCCAGCAAAGCATGACCCTGACCGTAGAAGGGCCATTTGGAAACATTTTTTCAGGAAGCTGCAGGGAGGATGACAGATTCCCCACGCAACTTCCTTGCGGCTCATGGGGACATGGAAACTCTCTGGGCACATTGGGCATGGATTCCTGATTTCCCTTCATTGTGCACAAATCTGTGCACCAAGCCAGTGTGTGTATAATATAACAAAACCATACAGTAGTTATTTCTGGGTGATTTATGATTTTCTTTGTGGCTCAGGATTTCTCCTTTTTCTTTGTTCCCTGAATTTTCAACAATAAAGAAAGTGTTACATTTTTTTTGAAATCACTACTATCTAAGGTAGTTCCAAAACTGTAACTACTAAGCAGTAACTCTCTATTCCCAATGCCCCCTATCTCCTGTAACTCCATTCTAGTTTATGTGTTTATTTATTGTATTTATTTATTTAAAATCCTCACTCAGGGATACTTTTTCCATTGATTTTCAGACAAAATGGAAGGGAGGAGTGAGGGGAGAGACACATCAATTGGTTGCTTCCTGCATGCACCCTGACAGGGATGGAGGACAGGGACTGAACCTGCAACTGAGGTATGTATCTTGACTGGGAATCAAAACCAAGACCTTTTAGTTCTGGGGCCAATACTCTAAACACTGAGCAAAACTGGCCAGAGTAAGATTCTGTCTTTATAATTCGCCTATTCTAGATACCTCATATAAGTTGTTCTATTTCACTTAGCATATTTTTTTTTAAGGTTTATCCACATTGTAGTCTATATCAGAATTTCATTCCTTTTTATTTCTGAGTAAGATTCCATTGTAACTATCCATTTTGTTTATCCATTCATATGTTGAGGGACACTTGGGTTGTTTCCATCTTTTGATTATCCTATCTAATAAAGAGGGAATATTCTAATTTGACCCTCATGCTGTTGCAAAGATGGTGGCACCTACAGCCAGTAAGGAGGAAATATGCTAATTAACTGCCCTGCCCTAAAAGATGGCAGCACCCACAGCCAGTAAGGAGGAAATAGGCTAATTGACTGCCCTGTCCTCAAAGATGGTGGCACCCATAGTCACAAGATGGTGGCAACCAGTCCCCTCGGCCCTGTGGGTGCACCTGCCTCCAGAGTCCCCTAGTCTCTTCAGCCTCCCAGCTGCCCAGGGCTGGCCCAAGATGCAGGCAAGCCTCGGATGTTGGCTGCCCAGATGCCCAGGGCCACCCGAGGCTCAGGTAACCAGGGCTGGCCTAGGCTTGTGCTGCTGGCAATGGCAGCAGCAGAGGTGTGATGGGGCATTGCCTTCCCCTGATTGCAGGGTTGCCTCCTACTCCTGAAGGCTCCTGGACTGTGAGAGGGGGCAGGCCGGAATGAGGGACCCCACTCCAGTGGATGAATTTTCATGCACCGGGTCTCTAGTTGTGAATAATATTGCTAGAATTTTCATATACAAGTTTTGTTCGAACACCTGTTAGCAATTCTTTTGAGTACCTAGAAGTAGAATTGCTAGAACATATGTTAATTCTATGTTTAACTTTTTGAGGAACCACTAAACTATTTTCTACAATGGCTGCAACATTTTATGTGCCCATCTGCAATCCTATAAGGGTACTAATTTCTCTACAGCCTCTCAAACATTGTTATTTTCCTTTTTTTTTTTTTAAACTTCTGTGCCTCTGTGAGGATAGTATTTTTCTCTTATTTAAAAAAATATATATTTTATTGATTCTTTACAGAGAGGAAGGGAGAGGGATAGAGAGTTAGAAACATCGATGAGAGAGAGATATCGATCAGCCGCCTCCTGTATGCCCCCCACTGGGGATGTGCCCACAACCAGGATACATGCCCTTGACCGGAATCAAACCTGGGACCTTTCAGTCCGCAGGCCGACCGACGCTCTATCCACTGAGCCAAATCGGTTTGGGCTATTATTTTCCTTTTTAATAATAGCTTCCTAGTAGGTATGGTTATCTTATCATGGTTTTGATTTGCATTTCCCTTATGATTAACGATACTGAGCATTTTTCATGTGCTTATTGATAATTTGTATATCTTCTTTGGCAAAATGTCTGTTCAAGTCCTTTGATCAGTTTTGAACTGGGTTGCTTGTTTTTTTGTTTTTGTTGTTGAGTTGTAGAAATTCCATACATATTCTGGATATTAATCCCTTATCAAATACATGATTTGCAAAATTTTTCTCTTATTCTGTAAGTTATCTTTTTTACTCTTGATAATGTCTTGAAAAACAAAGTTTTAAATTTTAAAATAAATTTTAAAAAATATTTTTATTGATTTCAGAGAAGAAGAAAGAGGGAGAGAGAGATAGAAATAGCAATAATGAGAGAGAATCATTGATCAGC